>VUQJ01007392.1:20721-33540 GCA_015108635.1 Andinoacara biseriatus | reverse complement strand
CGTGTCGCAGTTTTCGCCCAGCTTTATCTGTAACCTATCCGCTTCTTTAAAGCTTCTGACTCAGATTACTAAACCCGGACGAAAACCCTCTGATGTTTTCATGCATGGTTCCACAGCAAATCCACTCCCGGTATTGTGAAAACACAGCCCAGAGCGCGACTGCAAACTCGGTGAAATTCATCTGTTCTTGTTTACCATTAACAGTTAGCGCGCGTTAGGCGCTGATTTGAGATATCGCCTGTGAGGCTCCGTTTCTGCTTTTCATTTCGGCATACGGCTGAAACACCGAGCGGCACTTGTTTCATTGAAAAGACAACTTTTATAGCGGATTAGTCGCTCTCCAGACGACATCCAGCGGGATGGCCGAGAGTGAACAGATTCGGAAAAACGGGGATTAAATCTGAGGAGGGGGGGCGAGGGGTACGGATTCATGTGAGGCCGTTATGCCGAATTTCTCATAAAGTCCCAGTGGCATTAATATGTGAAGAGTCACGTTTTAATGTATGGCAATCTCCGCCACGTCCAATTAAATGAACGCAGTTTTAAATACAGTTTGTCGTTTCTTTTCCCCCACAATTGCACGTTGTCAGTGCTCCTGCTATTCCACTTCAACGCACCGCTGCTTTCTGTGATTTACAGCGTTCTGAACACGTTATACAAGTAACCAAAGCTGGCGGACCGAGTAACCAAACATCAACCTCAGCAGCTCCGATATACACCCGTACGTCGACAAAAGACCACGCTATTTGTTTTCTCGCATCAGCATTTCTTTTTTTTACATTTAAGAGTTGCCAGCTGTGTAGCACCAAAGCGATTCAGCCTATACCCCTAATGGTGAGCTGACCAAAGTGATGTATTCCTAGGGCAACGCGTCTGAGACGCCTGTTCGGATACATACACACACGCGTCGGCTTTTTTCTTTACAGTAATTCAACTTTACGGAGAGGTTTTGTTACTTCTTGCTCAACAGCATCACAGTAACATCCAAACGCTCCGCCGCGCTCCTTCAAAGAAAATTGCCCCCAAAACGCTGATAAAATCCCACCCCTGCCGCATTTACATCCGCGGAAATCTAAGAACAAAGTCCGACTTAAATTTAGGCAACAAGGGAAAAGTCCTACCTTTGTGAAGAGCCGCTGGAAACATGAATAAAAAGAGAATAGTCGCGAGAGAGCCGCTGCGAGCGTTCGCCATGTTGGACACCTGCTTCAGTATGGCAGAGATAGCGGCAGCTTCACCTATAGCTACAACGGGACTCACTTAATGAGATGCGAGAAAGGGAGGGTACTATTTACCATATTCATTTATTACCAGTTTTGATAAATAGTGTTATTTGTAATGGATGTCTGTCACAGCCTACTGCATAGAATATGCTTTTGGAGGGGGGGAAAGTGCTTTTAACGCTGTGTTCTGCTGCAGAGTTGGTTAGCAGGGAGGTTTGCCTGTGGGTGGTATCACTAGATGGACATTGTCCTCACAATGGGAACTACATGATTAAGACTTTTTCCTTTTGTTTTTTTTAGGCATTTTAAAACTAGACTGATTTTTTCACCCTACTGAATGGAATAGTTTAGAAAAGCAGGGCTGCTCATACTGTTTTTCAGGCCTCAACGACCACAGCTCGTATGAGCCTCAAGACTCAATGAGGAAGGTGGGGTCTGTAAATAAAAGATTGATGTAGCAGTCGTCACCTACGGAGGCCGAGAGGTCTGAGGGTTATTTATCTCGTTATCACGAAATAACGATTACGTTTTCTCAAGATAAAGAGATAAAGAACTCGTTATCTCAAGAAAATGAACTTTGTTTTCTCGAGATAACGAGATGTTTATCTTTTATTGAATGCTCATGATCAGTTTCTCAGTGTTCTTAAAACCTTTCCAAGAATGGACATGGCCGCTCTCGGCTTCCGTGGTCACCTTAGGGAGGCTCAAGCTTGGCATTTTGGCTGGCACCGTCTTGGTAAGTGCTGCAGAAAGGCGCAACAATTTTACACTTGTACACTTACCTTTGTGTCACACTCAGTGGAATTTTTTTTTGAATGACTTGTTCTTGGGTAGATGGCTAAAATAAGGTTTGTGGTTAACTAGGTTTAGTAATTTTGTTCTCCAGCATAATATATGTAAGGAAATACTTTACTAGCATACTGCTGGTTTTGGCAGTTGCACTTGAACATCAGTAAGTTGCGTTAATTTGTGAATTACTGAATAAAACCGGAGAGTTTACTTCCCAAACACCAGCAACATAAGCACAGACAGTATAAAAGATGGATGCAACTTCCAGGTCGGAAAAGTCAGTCAAGGCTGAAGTGCCTCAGAAATGCACTCTTGTTAAAAGCCACCAGGGGGCGATACATGTGGTTGCAAAAAGACAACTTTCTGACTTGAACTCTGTGAACACTTTCCTAATGAGTTTATGGTCATGTTCAATAAAAATGTAAGTCCACTTTGTAAATGTTGCTCATGTTATGTTTCTTAAAGGGGGATTATCCAGGGTATGCTTACGGTCGCAAGCCAGTGAGCATGTGGTTTTACATTAAGCCCCCTTCCCCCACCTCCATCAAAAAAAAACAACAAGACTGCAATTCAGAAATTGTCATCTCGGTTTCAAAATGGATTTCAATGGGTGACATCACTGTAGCTACATCCATCTGTTACGCTGTCTGTCGAGATAATCCTGGCCTTTTTTCAAGGTTACCAGGGTGATGCTAAATTCTGGGTACGTCAACCAAAATATGTAATCCCTGCAGCACTCTGTTATTTACACCTGCTTCTAAACAAACAGACAAACAAATCCTTTATTTAATTTATTTTTGTAACTTTTTTTGCATTCAAAATTAAACAATACTAATATCCTTTAAGGATTCCTATCTTGTGCAGGCCCCACTCCTTGGAAGAGTCTTGAGCATAGGTTGTATGTAAAAAATGGGTGTAGCTTTCATGCATCATTCCAGATAAAATACAAACATTCTGCCAATGTATGCTGATTGGTTGGTTAAGGATTTGGGGCAGAACATGCTATCTTGATGGCACCTATTTCCAAATGGTAGCAATAATGGATATTAACAAGAGAGTTACATCAAACAAAAAACCGCTTACTTTATTATAGTTGTAAGCCAATGTTTAATGGCTAAAATCAAAATGCAAAATGCCATAAAGCAGCTCATGGTAGCAATTTTACCTCACAGGTTTTGGGTTTCAACTTGCTGACCAGCTGGGGCCTTTCTGTGTTCAACACATTTAAAAACCTGTATAAAGTTTGTTATTTAAACAAACTAATTTGATACATAGGCAAATAGGGACCTAATACATTGTTGATGTAAGTGAAAGGCTTAGTGCTTTGCTCATACTCAGTGCACTATAGTTGTTTGTTTGTTTGCTTGTTTTGTGTGTGTGCGTCTGCGTCACACGCATGTAAACTTGAGTCACATCCCATTCTTAATCCATATGATGTGGGCCCACCCTTTGCAGCTATAACAGCTTCAACTCTTCTGGGAAGGCGTTCCACAGGTTTAGGAGTGTTTATGGGAATTTTCGACCATTCTTCCAGAAGCACATTTGTGAGGTCAGACACTGATGTTGGACGAGCAGGTCTGGCTCTCACTCTCCACTCTAATTCAACCCAAAGGTGTTCTATTAAGTTGAGGTCAGGACTCTGTGCAGGCCAGGCAAGTTCTTCCACACCAAACTCGCTCATTCATGTCTTGATTGAGCTGCTTTGTGCGCTGGTGCGCAGTCATGTTGGAACAAGAAGGGGGCATCGCCAAACTGTTCCCACAAAGTTAGGAGCATGAAACTGTCCAAAATGTTTTGGTATGCTGAAGCATTAAGAGTTCCTTTCACTGGAAATAAGGAGCTGAGCCCAATTCCTGAAAAAAACACTATTTTTTTCAAAAGAGCCATATTAGATCAAAATCAAGGGGAGAGTCACACTATCCCCCCCAAGTCACTCTAAAAAAGGAAAATAAAAATAAACAACCCACCTATGAATAAAAAAGAAACACAGCCAACACATTATCTGTTTAAACAAATTTTGAATTTTTGATGTGCAGTTTTGAAATGGCGCTCCAAGTTGCTTCGTCAGAAGCGGGTTTGATTGCATACTAAGCAAAGAAGATTCGTGCAGCGCATTCTCTTAAAACTTCCTGCGCTTGTATTGTGGGCATCGTACCTTTTGTTTTTTACTCAAAACACTCGTCACTGATGTGCTTGTCCCCTCTCCAACATCGTCATGTGGATTTTCGTTTTGTTCTTCAAATTCGTCATCCTCACTATTTCTGTTTTTGTTTTGTTTTTTGCCTGTGTTTGATTATATATCGCTCCATTTTGCGGGCTGAATATATTTCGCTAGCTAGCTTGTAAGAATTACTGCTGCCATGTAGTAGCACACTCTGCTGTCTTGGTGGGTGTAGTGCCTGTGTAGCCAGTAGAGCGCATTATGTGTTTCTGTAGCATGCTTTAAAAATGTATTTAGAGAACACGTCTGCTCTAAAATCCAGTCGAGGCATGTTTTACACCACTGCATCTAACACTTTGCATTGCACTTGGTGATGTAAGGCTTGGATACAGCTGCTCAGCCATGGAATCCCATTCCATGAAGCTCTCTACTCACTGTTCTTGAGCTAATCTGAAGGCAACATGAATTCTGGAGATAGTCTATGATAAAACCCACTTTGAAGGGGAGAGCATTGCCATCTTGGATGATAGAATTCAGTACCAGACTGAGGAGATATGGGATTGCCGCTGGTTGCAGTATCTTTTCTCAATAACTCTCTGCATTGAGATAGCTTCCAATGATGACAAGCCTGACTGTCAGCACCTGGGATACCAGAACCTCAAAAGTCAAGAGTCAATAGCACCATCAGCTGTAAGCATTGGCAGAGAAGATTTGGCAAGTTTTTCATGGGCACAACCCATATACAGTACTCAGCTCTGCTGCTCAACCCACAAATACATTTTTCTTACAAATGTGGCACCATTTAAGTGCAAATAAGCAGGCTTTCCAATGGCATGAAATTAATTTTCAAGAATCACTGTTACAACAAAGAAATAACCAACCAAACACAAATTGCTTTACCTTTTGGGTAGATAATTTAGTTATATTTCCCTTTCTAGTTTGTGACATTTTTGTGATAATGATCAGTGACTAAGAGTTATTTGTCTTAAAAAGTTTGGGCACAGCCAACATAGCTGAGACAGGCAAACATAAGAGTTTAGAGTGGGACGAATGAGCTGGCTTAGAAGAAGCAAGTGTTGTGTACTGGAATTACAAGAGGGTCAATGATAGAGCCTTGAGGAACACCAAAATTGAATTAGACAGTAGAGAAACAGGCATTTGCTATAGCAACTGAGAATGCTGTTTCTGAGGTACAATTGTAATACATATCGAACCGTTCCCTTAATACCAACTCAGATTCCTAGATTGTTAAGGGAAATGGTATGATAGTGTTTGAAGCAATGATCAGACCTAAAAGCACTAGGATTGTGCAGTCACTTCTATCAGCTGTTAAATGCAGGTTATAGATAGAGATGTCTCTATGTTATTATGAGATCCTAAGCCTTACTGAAAACCTTAAAAATGCCACTATGAATCTTAAAAAACAATAACTGGCTTGACTTTCTCCAGCACTTAATCTGATAATTCACCTGTGGTTGCTGAGTAACAAAGAATCATAGAGGCTGATGCATGTTTAAAATAAGTCAGCAAAATAAAAGACAGGCAATCAAACAGCTGTTAATAATTGAAGAATAAACTGATAAGGAGAGGTGTGTAGGTCTCAGAGAGATTATTTCATTTGCGAAACAATTTTAAATAGTTCTGAATTATTATTAATTTAAAACTGGAAGAGTAAAGCAGTAATATTAAGGTGGATAGATTTATGGATCAGGAGCAATTTGAGAACAAAGGATACATAAACAGTGTTTGTGACTGATGTTTGATATACTGTGTAACAAATGTGCAAATCATTATCTGTTACCACTAAGAACTGAAAGGTCATATATGTCAAAAGAGGTTAAAATTTAGGATTTAATGGCAATGTTGACCAATTAGAAAGGAGTTTGGATGCAGAGTTGTTATTAAAAACGCAGCAAACTTTTGACAGGATGATGTCCTAAAACAGTGCTTTAAAAATAGAAGCTCTGTGATCTAACACAAAGAAATTTACTAAATCAAAGTTCTTCAGTCATAGGCCAGAAGAAGTGTAGAGCTAAGTGTGGGAGAGGTATTACAATTGTCTGTCAACTAAAATGCAGAAATAAGGAAATAGGACCCTGAAATACCTCCTAATAATAGCTAAACCAGCACTTATCTTGAGGGATAAAGGCAGGTGGAAATGTTTTCTGCTAAGGTGGCTAAGTCTACTGAGGTCAACCATGTCTCAGTTGAATAAGAATATGCAAATAATTTGAGAAATTCAGATCATTAATTAATAATGATGTGACCTCAAATTCAGAATTTTTTTTTAGTTGCTCAGATTTGCCAGCACAGGGGTAGATACAACAATGATGTAATGTAGGTTACTAGTATTAGCTTACCACAAAGGCCGCATGGGATACTATAGCTTTTTGTTACAGATGAGTGGGAATGTGCATGCAGGAGATCACTGGAAAAGTAAACAAAACAAAACAAAAATTTAAAAAAATTGTGCTATTGTAAAAGGAAGTGTTTGAAATGGGGAATTTATATTGTCAGTAGAGAACCCTGGCACCATCCCAATTAGTGGTCCAGCATGAGGAACCAACAGGGTTCGCGCCTTCTACAAAAACAGCAGCCACAAGTGGGGATGGGACTGCATGAGGCTGTAGAGGAGATCCTTTTCACCCTTTTCATCACAGACAATAGCACCCGGGACACAACACAAGTTAAACTTGATTCTAGTTCTAACATTTCTAATGATCCAGCCACAGTTTTTCTATGGAAGTGGAGCTTTTTGCTGGTGAAACCTACAGAGACCAGAAACTGGGTCTGAAATTTTTTTAATAGAAATAAAATATAGAATAAAATATAGAATAAAATAAATATTCCTCTACAGTAGATTCCTACACCTCAACCAAAATAAGTCTTTGTTGATGGCATGTTGACCCTCTTTTACACACATCTCTGCAAATGGAGCAAGGCTTGTGAAGGAGACAACCCCTGTTCCATTTGCTGAGAGGAATGGTAGGCTTCTGGACTTTGAGTTTATAAATATCTGAAATTGACTTGGCTCTGTAATGTGTGCTGCAGCATTACGAACTGCAAGTTCTAAGTTGTGATTATTGCAGTGAATGATGATCAGGTTAGGGTTGATCTTTTAACATAGTGTGTCTGCATGCAACAGTGTCCATACATTTTTCATATGGATCCTTCATATTGAGACTGTCCAGCACAATATCATATATAGCAGCCTTAGTCCACGACTGCAGCTGAACATGTTGAAAGGTAACAGTACATATCTAAGGTCTCAGTCACCGGTCAGTGATCAATAACCCCTTGGTAATCTCTAGTTACTAGGGGAAAATGTGAATTCCCCGACTGGTTGACAGGTGATTTCTGGAGGTCTCAAAGAGGGTGTTGCACCAAAAACCTCTATGATTGCTTTGGTCACAAGCAGCTTGCTGACTTGTTAGCAAACACTCACCATTTACTCTCCAAGGCATAGTGAAAGTTGAAAACCAGAAATTGAGAATGTTCACCTTCAAAGTAAAAGCTGTGCTCAGTTTCATGGCAGTGACTGCCAGCAACCTGGAGAAACCACTCTCCAACCAGCTGCAGAATACAGAGTCTCCCCTAGCTACCAGCTCTCAACTGGTCTCTAGGCCTGAATGAATGGAGTTTTAGCGACTGATTTCAAAGTGCCTGCCAGCACCCTTCAGCATCCACTCGCCAACCGGTGGTTGCCAGATGGTCACTACCTGGTCTTCAGGCCTGTGTGCTTAACCTTTGAATATTTTATCACGTTATCGTAAAATACATGCGCTTAGGCTAGCTACATAACGTGCTGAATTTAGTATAGTATATTAATAATATTTAACCTAATGACCTTTCATACAAATTCTACCCACATTATCATGTAATTATGCTCTTACATCTATGTTTATATTTGCCTATTTCATGTGGCTGCCATGACTTTGATTTTACAAGTCTCTGCAAGTGGAGGGTACTGGAGCGATGCATCATTTTCCTCTAAAACATATTTCCTAGTTTGGCATTTCAATGATGGTAGTTGAGAGCACTGTTAAGCAAAATCAAAAATCCTCCATGAGTGATGAGCTGGGTTGAGATTTATGATAAAGACTATAATGTTTGGTCAAATCCTTCAGTGATCCCTGAGGATGCTGGAGCTGTCATCCTGAAAGAGACCACTCCCATCAGGATAGACATGATTCATCATATGATAAAAGTGAGCACTCGGGAAAAACACCATGACGCCCAGCTCAAATACGGCGCGGTTGTAGATATTTGCAGAATGGAACATTTTTTTGGATTGCAGCACAGGTAAGTCCAACATGGGCTGGTGGCTGTTGTTCTTCTGCAGACGAGGCCAGACCAAGTGTGCTTTAGGCTCAGTCCGACTGTTGATTGAAATTCCTAGAACCTGGATTTGCATGATCTGCTCCCCAGCATTAATTCCCTTTCCCAGAATTGATTCACACTCTCCAAGAGCATGTATACTTATACTCACTTCCATCAGCCCTTCAGTATAGGAATCTGTACTGTCTGTTTCTTTGTTAACATGAAGAATCCTGCCTAAGCTGAAAAACAGTGTTACAAGTAGATTACTGGAATTAAAACATTTTAGTATGAATTATTATAGATCTTTTCTTCTAAGGGGGGAAGTGCATCCAAGCCAGGAAGCAAAATGCCTCTCCATGGCATAAAAAAGAGCCACTGAATCCCCTGTCAGTGGTTTATGTTTCTCTTCCGTATATCGCAGAGATCACTGCAGGATGGACTGCATGTCATAATGACTTGTTAAACCAATTGACCAACATTGCCACCTATTGGTTCCGATGCTCACAGGGAAAGCCAAGTGAAAGAACCTTCAAGGCTGGGATCACGGTAGATTTTAAAATGGTTAAATGGACTGTGACAGTGAAATGAAGGCATGTGTTTCAGGTAAAAAAAAGAAAAAAGTGGGGTGAATAGCTGGCAAGCATAAGCATCCCCAAAGTAAGTGCATAACCTCAAAACACACACACACACACACAGCTCAAAGAATCAGACACAGTGAGCCAAAAGCACACATACAGATAGTGTGGTGGTGCAGCAGGCAGGAATCTTTGAGGGAGGACTGGCTTCACACTGCCTTGTTTCTCCATCAGAAATGCTTGGGCTGAGGCAGGACTAAAAACTGGTGCCGGTGAGCTACATTGTACTAATTTTAGTACCTCGACAATGAGAACTGATAGGCTACTTGTAATTTGAAGGCTTCCACAGCCACTGCCTCCTTTATCACACAGAGCGATTCCAGATAAGGAAAACACTCTGATGCCCGGAGAATTTTTGATTCCCTGACCAGTAAAGCATAACCGCTGTCCCCGAGGGCACGAAGGATTACGTGATGAATGATGTGAGAGGATAAAAAACCAAAAGTTAATTTAATGACTCAGGTGTGGGTGGGTTCTGCAGGTTTGAGCGTTCTCATTCGTGAGAATATTTTATATGGAGTTAATAATCCAATGTGTTAGTGCCATCAAGGCTTGATGAGTGCTAATAAATGTATGCCACATATCTGCATGCTCTGTGCTCAGGCCCAAACAGTCCTCCCCCCCCAACACACACACACACACACACACACACACACATTCAACTCTGTTCCAATAAAATAAGAAAGCTGAATGAGAGGGGTCCAGAGAAGGAAACACAAAAGGATGAACAGAGGTTTGATTGAGAATCAATGATAGCCACAAGCCAGAAATTTTTGTAGGGAGGAATCTAAGATATGAGACTCCGGTTGGGGGCAACATTTTTATAGCTTCATCACCCCTCCTGTGGCTCCAGTAATGATGGAGAAGGAGACAAAGCTGAAAAGAGGTTTGAAGGTAGTGAAAGTGGACAGAAATGGGTGCCAAAGAAGTAAGTTACAGGCACAAGAAACTGCACTGAAGTAATATGTACAGCATTAATCAATCATGTTATGCTACATCATAGATATCCTGCTATCTAATTGACTGAAACCTGCATACGTGTGAAAATACACACAACTTACAATAAGGCACTGCTTGACACAGTGTCAAAAGAAGTAATTATGACGATAACACAAATACCCAGCATTGCTGTGCACCACAACAATTTAGTAGTAATTCTTTTAAATGTTATTTTTCCATTTCAGTCACATTTGTTCAGTATTGCAGTGGATTTATAATACATAAATTCTTTGAAGCAAACCACTGGAAGATGCTTTGCGATTCTTACTAATGCTGTCTCTCAGGGTTCGGCGTGCAAAGGTTGCGGGGCATTAGTAAAGGGTCCTGGCATCACAAAGGGCAGTGGCTTGCATGTATTAATGCAAGCCCTGCACAGCTGGTAATCACAAAAGACTACTGAACAAAGATATTTAAGCCAAAAGAACTATTCGCATTGAAGCATCTTGGTACACACAAAGGTGCCCACAGAACAGCCTTCAGCTGTTAACATCGTAGATTGAAGCAGTTAGTGCACGGGGCTGCATTGGCATTATGATCAACAAAAGCTGCTCCACTGAGCTTTCTCTATGTGTTTCACAGCTTCTCAGTTTGAAAAAAAAAAAAAAAAAAAATCAATTTCTACTGGTCTAGCTGTACAGGCAACTTCTATTCAAGAGCCGGTTACTGACACCCAAATTTTATCTTTCACATTGCTGATTTTTTATTATTGTCAGTTATTGCTATTTCATATCTTGTCACATGTGCTGCTCTCTTTGTTGTAAATATATTAAGTTTTAAAATGCTGAGGGCGTTCATGCAGCCGTCACTTTGACCAGGTGTCTCGTACAAAACAAAAAGAATGAAAAAAAATGTTTATACCAAAGGCTTAAAGGTAAACTAAGATGCAAAAAATTATAATAATAATAAAAAAAATACTGCAACTACTGTTGCTTCTCAAGGATTGTGCACAGCGGGATTTCATCACACACACACTTCTGTCACACCCTTTTTTTTTTTTTTTTTGGAAAAGCTGACTTTGCCTTTGTACTATTCTCTAGCTGCAAGCTGAGAAGGAGAATTCAATCGCCTGCTTTATCTGACAAGGACTAACTCAAATTGTGCTGCCATGTCAATACTTAGTGCACACAGTGTAGCACCACCAATTGTATTAGCGGCTCTGACACTTGTAGAAACACTTCAGAATGAATTGCCACGATAAAAACATTTACATGATAGGCTTCTCTCCTCTCAGGCACAGGCCCAAACCACCATAAAACAAACTGAAAGAAGTTAATACAGTTCATCGATGGCAATTAGAGCTTTTCCTTTTGTCAAGGTTCAAAATATTGGCTGGACAAAATAGGTAAAAAAAAGAAAATCTAGCTAAAGGAGAGAAGAGTGCACTTTTTTTTTTAACTTTTTTTTCTTTTTAGCACCAATACACATTTATAATCTTATAAAACTACTACAAGCACAGCCTACATTTACAGGAAATCACTATCTCATGTTACTTACAAAGAAATTCCTGAATATTTGATTTTCCAGCACTGAATCAACAGTTTGTTTTGTTGATTCTGGCGGACCTTCGTCCTTCTTTGGGTTTGCTGAGGCAGCTGTGGGAGTTTCTTGTGCATATCCTCAGTGAAGTGTTCTGATCAAGACAAACCATCTGGTGCTGGACTCAACCTTCTGCAGCTCGACCTGGCGTGGTTGTGTCCACCTCCCTTCTGTGCTTCTCAAAAGCCACTCGGTTTGTCCACCCTACTGCTTTTATGGCTCATTATAAGTCGAAAGCTGAAATTATGAGCGACCATTGCTGATAACTCCTGTTGTGAAAGAGTTTTAGTATCTAGTTAAACAGAAGCCAAACAGTTTGAAAGAGAGCTGGCAAGATGCGAGTTCTGCTGAATCAATCCGACTTTGTGGACATCACTGGTGGTCTGCGGAAGTAAGGGTACCAACAAATTAAAGTACCTTTAACAAGAAACGAGGCTTTCTTTGGAGACAAAAGTGAAAATAAACTTTGTCTTGCTTTTCCTGAACCTTCTCCTGTTGTCTTCTTTGATAGCCGGGGATTATGCAGTTCATTGACATTCTTACCAGTTGATTGTGATTTCCTATTCAGGCCTTTGATCCAGGCCAGATTTAAAAATTCTGTTTGTGAACCGTCCATACCTTTGGTCTGTCGAGCGCTTGGCAGGATTGGAGGCTGACAAGCCAAGCAATCGTCACCTCCCCTTGAAAAGAGCCAGGGGTGGTGTGAGGTTCATAGTGTTCAAAGCACCTCTCTCCTCCTTCATCATTATGCGGGATGATGCCAGTGTACCCACTGACATAGATGAAAACATATACTCTATAGTTATAAAGTCTTCGCGTTCATCGTTCATCATATATTTAACATGACGTGTGTTATTAGTTTCTTTATTTGCTAGCTCTATTAATTATCTTATGGTTCAATAATGAGGGTGTGTTGAACTGACTCTATAGGAATTTAGTACAAAAAAAGGAAATTTACACAAGTACCATTTTTGCCACTTGATAAATATTAATGTTAGTTAAGCAAATGTGAGCCGAATCCCTCAAATTCAGCTACTTTTCTTCCCAATTTTATCCCTTGGCTTTGTTTCATCTATGGTGATGCGTGGTTTTTCATCAAGATTTCACAATATTTCAAATTATTGCATGCATGCTCTCTTGGGAACAAGGTGAAAAG
>VUQJ01007383.1:5870-17212 GCA_015108635.1 Andinoacara biseriatus | reverse complement strand
ATCCAAAATGCTGCAGCTAGAGTACTGACAGGGACTAGAAAGAGAGAGCATATCTCTCCCATATTGGCTTCACTTCATTGGCTCCCTGTTAAATCTAGAGTAGAATTTAAAATCCTTCTCCACACATAAAAGGTTTTGAACAACCAGGCCCCATCTTATCTTAAAGACCTCATATTACCATATTACCCCAATAGAGCACTTCGCTCTCAGACTGCTGGATTACTTGTGGTTCCTAGGATACTTAAGAGTAGAATGGGAGGCAGAGCCTTCAGCTTTCAGGCCCCTGTTTGTGGAACCAGCTCCCAGCTTTGATTCGGGATACAGACACCCTCTCTATTTTTAAGATTAGGTTAAAAACCTTCCTTGTTGATAGAGCTTATAGTTAGGGCTGGACCAGGTGATCCTGAACCACCCCTTAGTTATGCTGCTTTAGGCCTAGGCTGCTGGGGGGGTTCCCATAATGCACTGCTTCTTTTTACTCACCATTTTTACCTTGTTGTACTTCACTCTGTGTTTAATCATTCTCTGTGTCTCTTCCACAGCATGGTTTTTTTTTGTGTCCTCTCTCTCCCCTCAGCCCCAACCGGTCACGGCAGATGACTGCCCCTCCCTGAGCCTGGTTCATCTGGAGGTTTCTTCCTGTTAAAAGGGAGTTTTTCCTTCCCACCGTCGCCACGTGCTTGCTCATAGGGGGTCGTTTTGACTGTTGGGTTTTCTCTGCAGTATTGTTGGGTCTTTACCTTACAATACAAAGCCCTTGAGGCGACGGTTTGTTGTGAATTGGCACTGTATAAATAAAATTGAATTGAATTGAGTTGAATTGAACTGAACTGAACTGAACTGAACTGAACTGAATTGAACTGAGTTTTTCCTGCGAAATTATGAAATTGAACTCTACTTAAAACTATAGGTGGTACTTAAATTTGCGCACACTATAATTATTTCAGTGTTTCCTGGAAAAAAAGCTGACTTGTCTAGTCTGCCTACCTTTAAGTATCTGAAGGTGGTGAGTAAAAAAGAAGGATGCTCAAGGTACATACTATACCTCTGTCTCCTAAATATCTTCACCTCTTACTCTTTTCACCATTTATTTTTCTTTATGGAATTACATTTTTATTTTGTTTAATTTCATTAAATTTTTATCCCAACCATAATCTGTTTGTTTGTTTTGTTTTTCCAGTTCAGTGCCACTCCGGCTCCCACTCCACACCAAACAAGTAACATGTGATGCATGCGCAGATGAATCTAAAGGGCGAGTGTGCAATTTAGCCAGTTTGGCCATTGTACAGTAGCACTGCAGTAGTAAAGATATATCAGTCTGTGTTTGTGTTTCGAAAAAGAGAGCCCAAACTGAAATTGATATCATAGGTTTTGCTGTGTTAAAAAATGAGGGCAATCATTCAGCTCTTTTTTCATTTTGTCCCTCTATCGAGCGTATTGGAATTTGTGCTGAACTCTAAAATGAATGAGTTGATCTCACTGAAAAGCCATTAGTGTTAGAGATTGCATTGACTTTCACTCTAAAGCCTGCCAAAGCTTTTGTCTCTACTCAGCGGTGATTTAGCCTGCGAAGTCTTCTGCTACATATCAAGGTACCATTGTTATCGATTGGCCATATTTACTAGCATTGTGTTTTTAATTTAATGTTTCACTTCTCATTCCAGTCAAATAAATGGAAGAAGCGTTTAAGCTTTAAACTGCTAACAAGCATGATGCTGTTGTTTGTATTGGGAATATAAGTAGTTAAAAGAAATATTTTACTTCCAGTTAAATCTTCCCCATTCTGTGCTCTGGGTTATCAGGTGTTAGTTGTATGAAAGTAGTTTACATTGTTGAAAACATGCTGCTGTAAAGTCAGTTTAATTGAACAATAAAGCACCATAATCCCCCTGTGTGCATAATGATATAAGCTGCAAGGAATATTCAGTACTCAATTAATTTTGGAATGGGCGTCATTCAGTGCTGTTTTTCTGTTTTTCTTTTCTGCTGAACACCTCAAGGGAAGACTTTTGACAGCTGTTATTTGCATAGTTTTCCTAGAAAAAGTCTGTGAAATGATCTTGATGTGTTGACAGTCCTATCCAGCTGTTCCTCTGGGCTCTCCTGAGCAATAAATGTAAGGTAGTGAGAGAACATAGAGGCACGGTCCTATTGCCATTTTAGGCAGTGAGCTGCTTAAGGTTTATATCAGTAATATAAACACTGCTGGCAGATCCAGGTGAATCTCATGTAAAGACCTCTTTCATACGGTTTACTCACTGGTCCTACGGTAAAATTGTTGGGGATTTGACTTTCTTTATTTTTTTGGTTTTTTGCCTACATTGTCCATGTAGAAATCCATAAATTACCAGAAGCACCTGCCAAACAATCATCTGTGAGTCTGCTCTGTTCCTGAAAATGAATCTGCTTTGCTTTCCTTTACCTTTCCTTTCCTCTCCTTCCAGTTGGTGATTTCAGACACATCACACACACACACACACACAGTCAGGGGTTATTAAAGTCTGATTTGGCAGGTGGGGAACCCTAAGATCGGATGTAGTGGTACAGCCGGGGGAGAAGAATTACTTACTAATGTTTTGTGAGCTCCAGTAGATTTAAGATCAGCTGACCTGTGATCCTGCTGCAGTTTCCTTTGCAAGATTTTTCATGAAAACATAATTCACAAACCATATCTGATTTAAAAACCTGAAAATGAATTGGGACATGAAATATAAGATTTAAATTTCCACCTTGTAAACTTTCGCTTGCTGAGCAGTCCATGTCTTATAGTAATCTCCGATCACCTCTCTTTCTTACATAGTTTATTGCCTCTGAGAAATTCAGTAAATACATGTTGGCGAGCAGACACACTGTGTGACAAACTGTGCAGAAACAGTTTGTGTGTGTTTGGTAATATTTGTTGAGTTATTTGAAAAGTTACATTTAAAAATGACCTGTCATTTACTGTCCAGAACTGTTACCATTTATGCTCACTACCCTTCTGTGGCACTAGCTAAATACCGAAGTACTAAAACTGCAACCTTATTTACATCTACAGCATGAACGCATCACAGGGATGAAAAGGAAAACAATGTTTTGAGGGAGTAAAATGGACTACGAGATATCTTTATTTTCTTATTACTGAGCAATGCTGTTCATACTGTCACTGGAAGCAATGCCAGGCTGCAGTACACAAAAACTTCACTCATTTGAAAGTAATATGCATTAGCCTGACTATCAGATTTAATTGCTCATTAATCGAAGGTGTTGGAATGCCATTTCACACCGTTCCAGTCATCGTTCCACTTTAGCCCCTGAGTACAGTGCTGTTAAAGTTACAGTAACAAAGTTGCATAGCATGGTAAGACTTGCAATGTCAGTCACTCGCTCGTCCAGTTTTATACTCATATACTGGTACTTTCCTTGTGGTGACTAAGAAATGGCACTTTTTAAATGTGCTAATCTATTCTAGTTCTACCAATATAAATTGGTACATGTTAGCCACAAGCC
Source organism: Andinoacara biseriatus (assembly GCA_015108635.1). Taxonomy (NCBI): domain Eukaryota; kingdom Metazoa; phylum Chordata; class Actinopteri; order Cichliformes; family Cichlidae; genus Andinoacara; species Andinoacara biseriatus. The sequence continues at coordinate 13,723 of VUQJ01007383.1, read as the reverse complement.
GAAAGCAACTATTATATTTACAGAAACATTTCAAGGGAACTACCAAATCATAAAGCATTCCCTATATGTATCAATACATGGATGTATTGATACATACTGTATGTAATCACGGATATTGCTGATAAAGAATTTTGTTTTTCTTTTTTTATATGGATTCTACCTTGAGTTTGTTTATTACAGTATATTGTCATGACTGTTACATTGCTCACACCCCAATAACGTAACCAAAAACATCGTAGTCTACATGGGACTCATGGCAGCACTCACTGCGAAATCTGTAAATTAAATGAAAAAATGTTCAGATAAACCAATATTAACATTTGTGTGACACTGACTGCACCTTCCGATCTTCCTCTTTCATTTTTATTTCTATGTCTGAAGTCCTCGTGCCCAGCTAAGGCACTCTAGATAAGCACTTCCTCAAATCCAAAGGCTGCCTTCTACCTCCATAATAATCACACAGGTGGAAGCGCAGAACTGATGAAAATTACGTTGTGGCTAGATTTGCACCTCTGCTGGCTTTGAGCCTGTATGAATATAGAAGACCTTACTCTTTCCAGTCCAGCTGCACTAGTCTTGTTGTCTGCCATCTTCATACCGTCTGACATTTGGATGCTTTGCCCTCCATGCACCTAACAGATCAAACTGGCTTACCATGTTTGGTAGGATGAGTCTAAAGAAAAGTTGCTTGATTCTGTTGAAAACAAAGTATTTTACGCAGCTTTAGTGTACCTTCTAGCATAAAAGAGTCACTGTGGTTAAATTGACTTTGTCCCTGACCCCATCCCCCCATCCCCCACCCGCACCCTCGATCCCGTTAAAAAAAAAAGAAGAAAAGAACACCTCTTTATGATCTGGAACATAAAACACAGTCAAAGAGAAGACACTGTCCTCTAGTCCTGAAAACCAGAAACACCCACTCCTTCATACTTGGTAAATGTCAGCTTGAATAACGCCAGACCTTGATGAAAAGTGAACAGATCTCACATTAATCAAGCATCTGAGAATCACTTAAAGAAGGTGCGATGAGGTAAAATAGAGCTAAAAATACGTTCAGCCACATTAATAATTTACATTCGTGAATCATGTTGTGAAACTGTGTGCAGTTAATGTGAGAGCACATTAACTGCACATGAAAAAAAAAATATTACCCTCATAAAAACTAAACTATTTCTTACATTTAACATGCTACATTTTTTAGGCCTTGGTATGGCAAACCTTTTTAGCAAAGAATTACTTCTTTTCATGAGCAGCAGAGCAGGAATGGTTATATTACTGACCACCTCGTAAATGCAAGTCAAATATTTCCTCTCTGATTTCTGGTCCTTTTCAACACTTGATGGAAACAACTCACAGTGTTTTATACAGACCCAGAAATTTGGTTCAAGCTGCTTTATGTCACCTTATGTGACTTTTGCCGTCCATACTGGGGAGATGAAAAAAGGATTTTATCTTTCTAAATGTAACAAAAATAATAAGATCTAAAAAGCCACTGTTATCCAATAATACAGAAAAAGAAATTTCACAAAATCATTAAAACTCCCATGGGCTAAAAATTCACTTAGCAGCAATCTCACAGCGTCACTAATAGATTCCTAGCATTCAGTGAGAGATGGTATGAGCAAAACAGAGATGAAGCACTGTATATCTGAAGGCTTATTACTATTCTGCGAAGATGTGGCTTGTGTGTGTGTGTCCCACTTGATGCTGACTGATGTATAAATGGTGTTCCTCTTCTTTGTATATTCTTCAGGTGGCTGTGACAGGGGCACCCCCGGGGCAGGACCCATGAGGAGTCATAGAAGATGCTCACAGCCTGGGCGCTTCTGCTCTTCTTAGCCATGTGGGTGAGAAGCACCTTTGGTGGCCCGCTCTCCTTTCGAATAGGTAAATAGGAAAACATAATGACTCTATCGAGTGATTGCATAAAATTCATTTTTCGTACTACTTGAAATATTAGTGAAAGCAATCTACATTTCTGCTTTAGCTGTGGCAGAAATGGGGGAGAAAAAAGCAGAAATGTAGATTTTCACTAAAAATTTTAAATGACTTAAAACCATGTATGCTTTTTACTGTGCGACTAGATACTAGATAACCTTTGCACCTCTCCAACAGTCCTGATAAACCTGGCTGAATAAGTTCAATCAAAAAATCTTAAAAAATAGCCACGTTTTCCCACATGGCCATAACACATGGCCCGAGGTATCAACAAGCTAAAAACATAGTCCTAATTGGCTGTAAAATACGACAGACCAACAGCCTATGATCTACAGTTGTTTTACAGTGTGCCAGACAACATTTAATATGCCACAGACTTTCACAACAACACTACAGTTTGTGTACAGTGATGATGTACAGTGATGATGTGAAACTGCTGTGATACTGGGGTTTTGATAACAGTGGCAGATCGGTGGACCAACACTAGAGTTTTTGAACCAGAAAGTCAAAAACTTCAAAAGTCTCATAAACTGCTAGAGTATGCTGGTAACCGATGGAGGTTGGTCCTTCTTGTTATTATTCTCCTACAGTCAGCAGCTCTGTGACACCCTGTCCCTTGCTCCCCGTCTACCAAAAGTGTGACTGACTGTCTCTTCATTTATGTATAGACCCCTTGTCTGAGTTGGAAACTGTGCGTGCATGTGTGTGTGTGTGTGTGTGCGTGCGTGTGTGTGTGCACTGCATATAGAAATATATAGTTTACAGAGAAACTGAAATAGAGATTCTGAATGACATTGATTCTACAGCTCCCAAACTGTGCCCCACTGTGATTTCTCAGTGGTCAGCTTTCAAATATTCTTTTAACAAGAACAGCTGAAAGTGGGATTTGTGTGCAGAAGGATGGAAGTTAATAGCATCGAAGGTGTGTACAAATGCCTATGTGGTTATTTTAAGACTATTAAAACATTAAATAAACCCAAAGAGAATTAAAAATATGAGCGCTTCTTTAGATAGTGTAGAAGTGCAGTTGTAATTGTTGGGAAAAACCCCAAAAAACTCAGAGCTTCATGGCTGATAAATGCACAATGGAACTTTAATGCAACATCTTAGTTTGATCTTTTGTCTCTTCCCTTTATTTCGCTTGCGTGTAAAAGTCTTTTTATCTTTCCAGTATTTTGAATCTCGACGAAACCGTCAGCTCAAACTGTCATTTTCGAACACTATCAACATTTCTTATTTTTGAGCAAGGCATTTATGTTTCACTCACTGGTTTACTTCCCTGTCTGTTCTGTCTCCTACAGTAGCTCTGTCACAGCACAGCTGCTGTTTGCAGAATTTCTGCTGGATTGTCATATAACGCCCCAAACCATTTTCTGTATTTTGAAAACAGCACAGCTTCAGAGTTTACTCCATCAACGCTACAAGAACAAATTATTCTTTGTGCCTGAATATCGTATGCGAAATAATTTGCAGCCCCATGCCTTTCCTTTCTATTTTCTTTACCACCCTCTACCTGATTGTACAAACTCCACAGCAGCGGTGCTTTATATTTATCTTGATGTTGAAAATTAGGCACTTGGCCCGTTTTAGTCCATTTCTTTTACCGCCATCTTTGCACAGAACCCCACCCTTTGCCAGTATATTGCAGTGCAAGGCACAGATATGCAAAAGTATAAACACACATATACACATTTCACAACACACAAAGGCACACAAACAAACACATAGCCCAAAACGCCACTACAACTCTGTGCCATTTGCGCTGCAGGAGATGGTATTTAGCATGGCAGTCCCTAGAGTCCTGCCTGGCTGGCATAATGTCACTGTCTGGCCTTCTCTGAATGTATGAGTGCCAAGAACAACCTCCCGTCCCTCACACATTTCCACCAGGACCAGCAAGCAGCCAGCAAGCTCACTGTAGGTGAACTGAGGAACTTCTTTTTGTGTGTGCCATGTTCTTGGCAAATCCAGGGATTTAGAGGGACTTTTGTTTGCAAATTACTTCAACCATGGGATCTAAAGTAAGTCTATATGCCATCCTACAGAAATTTTGATTATATAAATTTGTATAAATATAAGCTGTCTTCTGGCATTTTTGCTGCTGTGTTGTGGTGGTGAACGAATTATGGGATTAACAATGTTTAAGTTGCAGTGCTCCTGGGTATTGGCCTGGGAAAGTACAAATTGATTTTTCTTCATTTTTCCTTTTAATAAAAAATAACACAAGTGAAGTTTTAACTAAATAAAAGAGATGAAAGAGGTAAAAGCAATGCTCCAAAATAATGTTACAAATGACCAAAATGAGAAAAATAAAAAATAAACTGCAGAAAATATCTAAAAACGCTGGTTCACTACCATGTGGTGCAGCTTGTAGCTGTGGGTGGTATTCACCCATTAGTTAAGTGAAAGAGTGTCACCCATGTAATTTCATCCAGCCAATAACTTGGTGCTTATGCTAATTTGCATTCAGTCATCTTCCAAACACACATTGCTGCTATGAGCTGATGTCTGATTTCATAATGCAGAGATTTAAAATGTAAGAAAATAGTAAGAAGAACAGAATGATTCCTCATCATATCTAATGTAGCCTCTCTAATCAGGACCACTGTAACAATAGAGAACCTAAACAGCTAGTTAGGTTCGAGAAGAGGTTTTAGCTTTAATCACTCACAGGGGGAGTTATCTCTGAAGTGAACAACCGGCACTTTTATTGCCCCAACATAAACTCGTGAAAACACATACATACACTGACATAAGGTTTGGCACATGTTAGGCAGTTTTAGTGCATGAGTCAAAAATCAAAATGAAAATGAAATCAAATTCCCTTAAATTAACAAAATAAAATAAGTTGAAGACTCTTCTTGTCTTGAAGTCTGAAATATCCTTTAATGATCCTGACTTTTCATACTGTATTTTTGACATTTGAGTGAATTCAGTTTAATCCAGTTCAGTTCAGATGTATTAATATAGAGTCATATCACATCAAAAAGTTGCCTCAAGGTACTTTGATCTTTGTTTTATTGGGGTTTTTTTTATCTGCTGTTGCTCCCTTCCCTGTTCTAGCACTCCAATCACCCAATTTGCCCAACACATAGCATCTGAGGTGGGGGCTTCATGGATTTAACTTCTTTGTCCAGCACATGCCAGAGATGCTTGATTGGACTGAGATCTGGGGAATTTGGAGGCCAAGCCAACACCTCAAACTTGTTGTTGTGCTCTTCAAACCATTCCTGAACCATTTCTCCTTTGTGGCAGGGCCGCAGCCATAAGGGGATACCATTTCCATGAAAGGGTGTACAAGGTCTGCAACAATGCTTTAGTAGGTGGTACATGTCAAAGTGGATGGCAGGATCCAAGGTTTCCCAGCAGAACATTGCCCAAAGCATCACACTGCTGGACTGCATTCTTCCCATAGTGCATCCTGGTGCCAGGTGTGTCCCAGGTAAGCAGCAGACACATAACTGGCGAGCAACGCGATGCAAAAGAAAATGTGATTCATCAAGCTGCCTTCGCCTATTGCTCCTTTGTCCAGTTCTGTGCTCAAATGCCCATTGTTGGCACTTTTAGTGATGGACAGGAATCAGCATGGTCACCCTGACTGGTCTTTGGCTATGCAGCACCAACACAACCCAAAACACACGCAACAAACTGTGACACACTCTGTATTCTGACACCTTTCTATCAGATCCAGCTTCAACTCCAAAATCAGACTGGACTAAATGAGCCAGCCTTCCCTCCCCATGTATATTGTGAGCCTTGACCGCCCATGACCCTGTCGCTGGTTTACCGCTGTTCATTCCTTAGACCACTTTTGAGATACACTGACCACTGCAGATGGGGAAAACCCCACAAGAGCTGCAGGTTTGGAGATGCTTTAATGCAGTCTCTTCATCACAATTTGGCCCATGTCAAACTTACTCAAATCCATACGCTTGCCCAAAATATTCCACCCACTAACAGGTGCCACGATGAAGAGGTAACACTAGGTAACATATTTCCACTTTTGTCTTGCCTTTGGCTTTAAACTATGTTCTCTAGTTCTGTACATATAAACAAACTAATAAATATATACTTTTGTTCCCAAAACTTTACTTTTGTGGATCTGACAATTATTTGAATTATTTGTCATTTTCCTATATAGAAAATAACAGTTGTCAAAGACAAACATTGTGTTACATTGTGTAATCAGTGTTATTTACCATTCTGGGCTTTGCCTGACATCAGTAGTTCTCCAGAATCTTTTCCAGTAGTTCAAAAACCAATCAGGATTTCTCAACACTAATGACTCGACAGACTTCCTTTGTGAACACAGTTCAGGGTCAGTATGTCCTTGCTTTGCTCTGTCAAGCATTTTGCATCTATTACAGGAAATGATCTCACTAGCAAGAGACACACAGCCCTTCCTGTGCACAAGACATAAGGTCATATTACTCATAAAACAGCCTCACATCACCCCCGGTGTGAGAATAATGTGAAAAAACTCAAAATGACAAAAAGGGGTTTAGTAGCTTTCATATGGGTTACACTATAATTAGAGCAATATTCATCAACACTACTAACATTGTCTTGCCCTGCAGAGCCCCCACTCTAGTATGAGAATATGGAAGCAAATTATCTACTGATAATGGATACACTTTCTGTGGTAAAGCCTCTATTGAAAATAACTTAATAAGAAAATTGTAGGAGCAGGACAAATGTTTTAAGTGTTTACTAAGTTTTTAAGAAGGTTTTTCATAGAAATGTTTGGTCAGTCTCTACGCCATCTATACGGATGCTTTTGGCTGACAAGGCTAAAGTCATCTGAACCCCACTGAAACCGTGGATGTGGGCACATTTAATATAGTTATGCTGTGAAACTCCTCCAGATATTTTGGTCTTTTGGTCACCATCATTCTTAAAACCTTTAAAGTTACAAATTGTTCAAAGAATCAAATCACTTGATGCTAAATCAGTTCTCAACTGTTTAAAATCAGGCATTTTCAGTCCCGTTGCCACAGGTGTATCAAACCAAGCACCTAACCGTGCAGTCTGCCTTTACAAACATTTGTGAAACAACAGGTTATTCTAAAGAGCTATTGCAAAGTGGAAGCATTTAGGAACCACAGCAACTCAGTCACAAAATGTCCGATCATCTAAAGTTACAGAGCAGGGTTGCCACGTGCTGATGGGCATAGTGTGCAAAAGTCACCAACACCGCTGGTTCAATAACTCCAGCGTTCCAAACCTCCTCTGTCATTAACATCACCACAAAAACTGTGCTCTGGGAGCTTCACGTCATCAGTTTCCATGGTCGAGCAGCTAGATGTAATGTATAATTAGCCCAGTACTTCTGTCCATATGGTCCATTTTAACTGTACATTTTATTGCACTACCAAATTAGTATGCAATTCGTGTCATTAATTATCTTTGAAACTCATTTCAGGGATTGCATATCTTGTCAATAAACAGCTGTTTGATTGGATTATGTTATGTGATGGCTGGCAGGGGAATGTATAAAAAATAGATATCTTACTCCCTGGATGTTTAATTAAATCATCAGTTTTCTTGTCATATATGTCCTTGAAAATAACTCAAGAGACAAGTTGTCTGTTTTGTTGGTTTTATTTGCCATTTGTTTGCTTTGGAATTTTTTTTATTATTATTTTATCTACATTGTATATAGTCATGGGTGCGATAGCAACACAATGGGAAAGAGAAAACCATTCATTATGTACCCCACCATCTTCCTCCTGCTCGCTCAGTGAGCTACCAAGTGCTCACAGGTCAGCTGGGATATGTAATCTCTTTTGCATTTTGTATGTCTGGCTGATGGTCTTCCAGTTGTACATTTCCAGAGGGGTAGAGACCTAGCAGCAACTTTAACAGTTGCCAGGAAGTCATTAATTTGCTTCTGTGAGAAGCAGCAGTTTAGTAAT
>VUQJ01007382.1:6549-19002 GCA_015108635.1 Andinoacara biseriatus | reverse complement strand
TACACACTAGTGAATCATGGGGTTACTTTTTCGGGGTTACTTTACTTACGGTTTAGTTTTTGTGAAATATATAAGATATAAAGCATACCTTGTCTTGTTTCCCCTTTTGAACATTATAAAATTATAAAATTTGATTGTTTTTGGCATTCCCACCACACCCTTACAACACGTTTAGGTGCACCGGGTCTGTCCAGCATCTTCCCCTGCCACCTGATCCAACGCACCACCAGCTGGTGATCAGTTGACAGCTCAACCCTCTCGTCCACCTGAGAAAACTCTGATGTACAGGTAGCAAACCGATATAAGAATACCCACTCTAGCTCTCCGCTTCTCACAAAGGGCAGCCCCTCTCTAGGAGACTGGTTCCAGAACCCAGGCCGTGCGTTGAGGTGAGCCCAACTATATCTAGCTGGTATCTCTCAACCTCGCGCACTAGCTTAGGCTCCTTCCCCACCAGAGAGGTGACGTTCCATGTCCCTATAGCCAGTCTTGATAGGCGAGGATCGGTCCGCTAGGGCCTCTGCCCTTGGCCACCGCCCGACACACATTGCACCCGACCCCTACGACGCCTCCTGCGGGTGGTAAGCCTACTGGAGGGTGGGCCCATGTAACCTCTTCGGGCTACGCCCAGCCGTGCATCATGGGCTAATGCCACCAGACACTCTCACTCGAGCTCCCTCCCCAGGCCTGGCTCCAGGGTGGGGCCCCAGCAAACCTATACCGGGCAGGGTACACTGTTCCCTTGCTGTTGCAGACATAGGGGCCTTCTGAACCGCTCTTTGTCTGGACCCTCACCCAGGACCAATTTGCCATGGGAGACCCTACCAGGGGGACAAGCCCCTGGACAACATAGCTCCTGGGATCACTGGGACACACAAACCCCTCCACCACCTTATCGTGGTGGAGGGGATAGTAAATAACATAAATTAAGAAAAGCAGTTAAATGAGTTAGTGTGTAGATCCTCTTGATTGGTCCTATAAACCAAGGAACTGGCCAAAGCTTTTGCAAAGCTTGTAGGGTTGGTTTTAATATAGGGATGTGGGAGGAAAACCATTTCAGCCCCCACCCCTACCTTTATGTTGGCAAGTATACGCTAGACATGTCTGACCAATAAGCAAAGTGAATTTTTTCACGTTTCATGTAAGGATTTTTTTTGACTTGGAATTTTATCAATGAATTGCAATACAGTATTACCTTTATCAATCAGTGGATCTGAAACCTGACTCAAAAAGAGGTCTTTTTTTTTTCTTTGTTTCATTGAAAAATTATAAATATATATACATTACATTTGTACATTTATTGTTGGATAAGCTAAATCCCCTTTTTTGATACCCAGTAATTTAATTTAGCTCTAGTGCTAAATGAAAAATTTAATGTCAATTGCATGTGTGTTTAGAATATAGTCCACTGAGACTGATATGAAGTTTGACACTCCTTGTGATCGCACTAATACCCACCACTATCTCCCTTCAAGGATAGCCCACTGTGGGGTGTATTTATCACTCCTGTCCATTCAGCGCATTGGAGCTAATGTTGGGTGACACTCAGACACCCTGGCTGATGTGTTTTGGCACTGAGAAGATCCCAGCTGTGCATTTACATATGCAATGACCCAGATTAGCATCCCTCCTCACACTCCATCAACACTGATTAGAGCAGCCTAGTTAAAGTAACGCCTGTCCAGCATGTCCCAGTGACCACAGCAACCTCTTTGTGTGAATATGCACACCACTCTCAGCTTGAATGCTCACTGGCTTGACAATGACAGCAAAGGAGGTGAAGTTTGGAAAATGTTAATTAAAGAGTTCATCTTCTGAAACCACACATTTACAATTTTGGTTTATTTATTTTTTTCAAACTTTTGTTTCATTTCATAATTTACAGTATATGGAATGAGTTGTAAAATATATTAATGGAAATATTTCTAAAGAGATAGTTTTGATTTGCTTAATTCGTAGAGATAAAGTTGTAAATCAGCAAAAATAATTTAATGAAGAACTATTGTATACTGTAAAATACACATAGTAAATGTTTTCTGGTTTGTACAGAGTAGCCAGGACACAGTTTGTGACCAGACTAGCAAACTATCTACAAGCATGGGCATGTAAAAGTAGGTATATGACTATTTTTGGCAGATTTTAGGTATATAAGACCAAAGACAAGTGGCACACCATTATTGAGCAGAGAAGACTGATGAATGCTGACTGTCCTGGACTTTCTTCCACAGTTATTTATGTAGTACTTGAAAACTGAGAAATTCAAACATTTGTGACCTCACACGAATATCTTTGGAACATTGTCACATAGCAGTGTTATCAGGTTTGAATAAACTTGTGGAATACATGCTTCTCAGTGTTGCTGTCATTAAAAAGAAAGGGGATGAAACAAATACAAAAAAAAAATCTCTTATCAACCACCAACTCATTTGTGAACCATCTTAACGGAAAGTGTATAATGCGATTTGAAATGAACTGTACCACAGACAGCAGTACCATTTCTTTTATTTTGTTCCTAATAAAAGGATGGCTGAAGTGTGTATGGTAGTGGAGTGGCAAGACTATTTATTAAAGCATCGCAGGTGTCATACTATGTACAGTTGGTACAAATGGGCATTCAAAACAATAGAACTGAAAGACGAACTGATGAAATGTTAGATGGCATACAGGCTACTTTGTTGGGCTATGAAAACATGTGTGCTTTGAAATTTTAGCTTGCCCAAAAAGTCTGAAAACCACTGACTTAGAGAATAGAATCATCTGATGAATAAAATCTGCTGCTTATTGATAAGTAACTGGGTCAATAATTTAGCCTTTTACTACATTTTTTCTCCACTGGGACAGTTTAACCCTTTGTTTAAATGCATTTTTTTTAATGCCGCTAATATCAGTCGCTGGTTGGTTTCTTTTAAGATGCACTACTTAAATAGATTAAATTAACACTTATCAGTGTAGCATCAAGTCAGTAACGTAGTAGAGGGACTTGTTAATTGATTTCAGCTGCTTTGGTGGTCATCAAATTAACAAAATAAATGCATGGAGAATGTTTTGTTGCTTGTAACATCGTTCAGCATGACTGTTTTGGTGATGGGTCAGTGATGGTCTGAGGAGGCATATTCATGGAGGGATGCACAGACCTCTACAGGCCAGGCAATGGCACCCTGACTGCCATTAAGTATTGGGATGAAATCCTTGGGCCCATTGTTAGAGCCTACGCTGATGCAGTGGGTCCTGGGTTCCCCTTGGTGCATGACATTGCCTCACCTCATGTGGTGAGAGTATGCAGGATGAAGGAACTGATACCACTGACTGGCCCCCACACTCACCTGACCTAAATCCAATAGAAAACCTCTGAGAAACTATGTTTCCGTCCATCCGACGCCACCAGGTTGCACCTCAGACTGTCCAGGATCTCAGTGATGCCTTGGTCCAGATCTGGGAAGAGATCTCCCAGAACGCTATCCATCATCTCATTATGTATCCATACAAGCATGTGGGGGGCCATACAAACTACTGAGTACCATTTTGAGTTGCTGTAATGAAATTTGGGGAAAATGGACCACCCGGCTGCATCATTTTTCACTTTGATTTTTGCGGTGTCTCTGAACTCAGCCCTCTGTAGGTTGATAATTTTCATTTTCATAAAACAGTGTAGAATCATTTAATACCTAACACATTACTCAGTCTACGAGTATAGATATCCACATTTTTTTCCCCATTGAGATCTGATGTGTTTTCAGTGTTCAGTTTTTTGTTTTTTTTGAGCAGTGTATAATATACAGGGAAGCCCCCACCCAGACCATGTGCACATGGAGAGCTCAAAGACTGAGTGTCGCTGGTACAGAGAAGTGGGTGCATGCACGGGGACAAAGAAGCAGCTAGATTACAGCTTGTCATTAGTAGCATATGCTCCCATTCATTAACTAATTGCACTTTATTATGATGTAATCACAACGTCCACAGTGTGTGATGACAAAAACTAAGCTGTGGCTCTCAAGCCAGAGCCACCCCCTGCACTCCATGCAGTAATTGCCCTCTTGGCTTTGATGAATAAGGAGATGATTAACCTTAATTTCCAAACAGCATATGGGCATTAGCAGTGAATGAATTACAGGGAAATGGATGTGACTAAGCAACTTAATATGGTAAATTGGTTGAGTATCTCAAGTGGCTTCAGTGATGATCTATTAGCTCAAGGCCTTTTCTCCCGCTGCTAGTAATTCCAGGTCTTAGCCTCTTCACTGAGACTCTGGCTGTGATTTGAGATGCCTACTGTCCCTGTGCTGTGCCAAACTAATCATCCACTTCATGCAGGTAAAGATTCGGCCACTACCTCGCATGGGGGGAGCCCAATTATGTAATCTAGAGAAATTTATCCCTAGCACATGGCATAATGGGGCACTATCTTAACTAATATCCAGCTTGTCACGAAAAAAATACACTGAAAATGAGCCCTGAATGGATGCCACAATGTTCTATCTCTCACATTCCACACCATGTTCACTTTTAATAGGCAAGGGATTTCACCTCCCATTCTCTCAATGTACCCTGTGTCCAGGAGAAAAGGCTGTTTTTTTGCTGCCTAAGCAAAATGTAGATTGTGTGAACAAAAACTCCACTCACATGGCAGTAAATATGATGACATTGCAAGCTTGTCTTTTGCCGACAAAGTTGTAATCCTTGTTTTTTTGATGAAGCAGTGAAAACCAGTATGAGAGCATAGCCAGATGTGTGTTTAAGGATATAAACAATCCAGCCACAACCATCACTCCTCTGCTTCTCACCCCACACTGGAGGAACAACAGGGACAAAGTGGATGGGGAGACTCAGAAGGAATGACAAACCTGTGTGTGAGTTACAGAGCAAATGAGCTCTGTAAAGTGCTAATTGTATACTTTAAGAAAAAACAGTTCAGAGTAATGTGTGTGTGTGTGTGTGTGTGTGTGTGTGTGTGTGTGTGTGTGTGTGTGTGTGAACACTGTGCACTGCTCTTTATGTGTGTACGTGTTTTTTGCCTAAAGATGCAACGAGCTAATTTTGCTTACCAGAACCATTTTTGCTTATCAACAGAAAATAAGGAAAATATGGATCTTAGCTCATTATGGTGTTGTTTATCTTTACCCAAGTAACCCATTAAACCTAGGAGAGAGCCTCCTTTAACTGTGAGCATGTTAGTTATGTGGTCTCAGTCATTGGAGGAGGCTACTCATTACTCTTTAATGTGCTGAATAAACATTTCACAGCCTCACCGTTCCCCACTATTGTTCACATTGTTGTGAATGCAGCATTTTCTTATTGTTAGACCACGCCAACAGATATGCCTTGCAGTGCATGCAAACGACAAAACTAAAGGGTGCTGTGGGTGCACAAGGAGATGGGAATTAACTATATTATGTGTAGAAGCCCGCCCGAACACTTGACTCACAGAATGCTTACTAGTGACATTGCTGGCAAAGCAACATTTCAAACTGAACACGATGATATACTAATCTGCTGTCTTTCAGCAAATTAGTATATTAAGTTTAAAGAAAGTACATCTTGGGAAATTGGCCATTTTACATATAGATATGAAATAGTTAAATGTAAAGGTTACATTAAATCGTATAGTGGTTAAAATGCTAAAACAGCTAAAAGTGCAACAAAAATGAGAGGTCAGTGGACAGCAAAATAAATGCTGAAACACTGAAAGTAATGTTGAAATAGTTAGCTTAAGGCAAATGAAAGGATGCTATTGTAAGGTACAAATAAATCGTTATTTAACATATAATAAAATTAGCTTTAAAAATTCACAAGAAGCAGCCAAGACAGTTTAAATAATTTACATCATTTAAAGGTACACACACGGCTTTTCAGTGACTAGGATGTTTTACTCTTCAATAATCTTGTTATCACAAAGTAAGCCAACCCTACCCTGTCTCCACCGCTGTCATAATCCTGGGTTTTGACCCGGAGTTCGAGCCCCCGGCAGAGGGACTTGCCTAGCCATTGTGAGGTCTGCTGGAAGATGTGGTCCTGGGGGACACCATGACTCCTGGGTGCCTGGCTCACATTCTCACTCCTCTTCTCTGGTCAGAGTGAGTGGATTTAGCTTGCTTCCAGCAAGTCAATCACCTGCTATAATGGCTGCCACGTGTTTGCCTTTTTCAGTCTACTAAGAAGATGTGTGGGTCTCAGCAACGCCACTCAGATTCATCACAATAGCAACAGCAGCTACCCAGCACCCAAGCCTTGTCGAGGCAGCAGTAGCTCGGCACCCCAGCCTCAATGTAGCGGCAGCAGGCCAGCACCAAAGCCAGCATTTCATCAGCCTTCCTTCATCAGTCAGCGTATGGCCTCGGCCGGCTCCAACAGCGACTGATGCCAGGACCACGCTTGTCCCCGTGCCTAGGATGAGGGCTGTTAGGTGGACAGCTGTTTCTGTGCCTGCTGACGCAAGGGCCCTGCCTCAGCCTGTTGATCTGCCTGCTTCTGCTGTTGCCAAACCCAAGCCAGAGACTGAACATGAGCCGGCTGTGAGCCCCAAACAGGCCCAGAATCCCACCCAGTCTGATGCCGGGCACCCGCTGCTTGCTTTTGCTACTTCCATTCAATACAATTTAATTTAAATTACATTTAATTCACATAGAACCAAATCACAACTGTTGGAATCTGTTTCATCTGCCGTTTGGACTTACCGCATCACTAAAATAAAGGTTTGTTTTCTTTGTTTACTCATTTAAGCGTATTTTCCACTAGCACAGACTCCATTCAGTTTTGGTCATTTTCCATTACAACTGAGTACCACCTCAAAATGGGTGGGAATGTTAAGGCAAGGTGGCCTGAAAGTCCTGTAACATCATTTGTATGTGACATAAGATGGAAGGAGAAGCGGAGGCAGATTCAGGAAGAAATGAGGGCTGTGAGGAAGCAACATCAAGTAGAGCCACTGGCTTAAGGAAGCAGTGGGAGCAGGGCATGGATCGGAAAGTTGCTTGGTCGGACCTATGGCAGGCTGAGCCACAATTCATTACCTTCCTGATTCGGACAGTGGTCTACCCAGTCTAGCAAACCTCTTTACTTGGGGCACGGTGAAGAAAGTGGAAACTGCGCACTGTACTCAGCAAAAAGGTCATTGGAGAACATTCTGAGCTCCTGCCCAACAGCACTTGGTCAGGGCCGATACACCTTGCACCATAACTGGGTGCTGAAACACATTGCAGAAACCATCATCAAGGGAATCAGAACCTGCAGTCGGGTGTGCAATACATCACGAGCGGCTGAATTTCTTAAAACAGGAAAGCAGTCGAGGGTTGGACATAAGACGGTGGCAGCAGTAATTCTAGCAGCAGCCCTGGACTGGCAGTTGTCAGTGGACCTGGAGAAGCAGCATTTCCAGTGCATTGTTAGCTTCACCTTGAGGCCAGATATTCTTATGGTTGCAAATAGTACTAAGAACATCGTCATTATGGAGCTGACGGTGCCATGGGAAGACTGCTTGGGGGGAAGCTCAACAAAGGAAGATTACCAAGTATGAAGGCTGGTGGAAGATTGTGTAGGGAGCAGGTTTGGAAGGTGAGGTGAACGCCCATTGAAGTACAGTGCAGAGGATTTGTGGGCCGCTCACTCCACAGAGCATTCCGTGCACTTGGTATCACACGAGGAACAAGGAGCAGAGCCATAAAGAACATCACTGAAGCAGCTGAGAAAGCCTGGAGATGGCTCTGGATAAAGATACAACATCCATGGACAACAACATGGCCTGATCAATGGTGGTGGGCTCGCCTGGGTGAGAGTGTTTGTTGTTGAAAGACATCCAAGGACCCCAGGGTTACATCACTAGTGATGTGTTCAGGTTCACCAGTAGGTGTATTTAAGAACTCTATACTTAACACACAAACAGAGTTCTCCCTGTTTAAGAGAAAATCAGAAATTATATTCCTTTTAAATCCTGAAGTCTGTCTTCAGACAATAGGCAGATGTCCCTAGATTTTCCTTGTTGAAATAATTACAGCTAGTAAAAACTTGTTCTACAGTCAGTTTTTGCCAGGACTGCATCACTTATTTGATTTGCCCATGCTCAGACATGAGTGCTTGATGTTTATCCAGGCACTGGTGTTTACCTATTTCAGTGTGCATTGTTATAAGTTATCCTTACAAACATTAATGTTTCATGCAAAAAATCAGAAATTCATTGGGTTTTTGCACACCTTTGGAATTTTTTTGCAACAAAGGACTTGACACTGCCAGGTTTCATTATTACCTTGACACAGGTGGTTGGGTTTTTACCCCATGATGTGGATTTCATTCTACATTTTTGATACATTTTTAATCACTAATAATTTAGAACCATTAGAAATGCAAGAGGAACATGTCATTTATAAGAAAAGACATCATTCAACCATCCTATCCTGTATGTGGTACGGCCCATATCATCATCAGCTATTTACACACTGATTGTTATACATAACTTTTCTGTTATTTGTAAACAATCTACCTATAAATCATAAGCCTAAATAGGTTAATTCCTACAAAATATGATTTTATCAGTGTTTAAAACTACACTTTTATATAGCCACTAAAAGAGGAAAGGACACAACTTTCAACATTTTGCTACAGGTCAAATACTTTAAACCTCACATTGATAACAGGAGCTTTTAATTGTAAACATGAATTAAAATGGAAATGACTGAAAAGGCAAGGCAATACTTTACCTCAAATGAATGAATGGCCATCTGTTGTGACTGTCTTTCATTCTCAATTAATAGTGTAGAATTGTAAAAGCACAATAGGAAATATAAACTTGCCAATTCTTAAAACATTTAAGTTTTAAGAATTGGCAAGTTTATATTTCCTTTATATTATGTATAAAGTGAACATGCAAACATTAGATTCAATTTACAGGTGTAAAAACAGCATATGTTCATGAACTGGCCTCAATCATGCATCTTTATGTGTTACTGTGACTCAGACAGCTCAACAAAGTAATGCTGTCTGAGGAATTGCATGAAGCATTAAAACAAAGATTCTTATTATTAGATATACCTTGCTAGTACAGGGTTGGACCCCCTTTGACCAATTCTCTATAGCATATATTCAACAAGGGTGCTGGGAATATTTCTGAGACATTGATCCATATACATGATAGTGATAGTGTCACACAGTTGCTGCAGATTTGTAAGGTGCATATCCATGATGTGCATCCTGTGTTCCACCATATCCCAAGGGTGCTGTGTTGGACTGAGATCTGGTGACTGTAAAGGCCATTTGAGTACAGTGAACTCATTGTCAAGCTTTATGCCACGGCACTTTGTCCTGTTGGAAGCAGCCATGCGATGAGTACACTGTGGTAATAAAGGAATGGATTTGGTCAGCAACAGTACTGAGGTAGACTATGGTGTTTAAACAATGCACATTTGCTACGAAGGGGCCCAAAATGTGCAAGAAAATATCTTCAACACCATTACATTACCACCAGCAGCCACCACCACTGATGCAAGGCAGGTTGGATCCATGCTTAAATGTTTTTATGTCAAATTTTGATCATGTCATCTAAATGTCAGAGCAGAAATCAAGACTCATCATTTAATCTTCTATAATTCAATTTTGATGAACCTGTGTGCATTGTAGCCTCAGTTTCCTGCTCTAAACTGACAGAAATGTCACCTGGTGTGGTCTTTTATTTCTGTAGCTCTTCTGCATCATGTTTCAATTTGTTATGGGTTCGGAGATGCTCTTCTGCATTCCTTGTTTGTAACAAGTGGTAATTTGACTGGTTACTGGGGGGGAAATCAAAGTTACAAAGTGCATATGGACATACATTACTGTATTATTATTAGAGCTTTAATAGGCTCAATAATAGCTTCTTAAAAGAAAAAATTATGCTGTGGTAGGACAATCAACATGCGGAGGCCTGTAACTTGCTCACTTGTAATGTGAAACATGAAATAAGTTTGCTTTTCTGTGTTATGTGTTGGTATGCAATGGCTGTTCGACTAATTTGTCTTTTGTGCATTATCATATGACATGTTGTTGACCCTATAGCTCATTACTTTCCCATTTTTAATTATTTTTTTTTTAAATAACAGGAATATGAATAAATAATGTAAAAATCTGGGTGATAACTGAATTTATGAAAAGACATTTCCAGTGCAGCAGATCTTTATTTTAGCATTCATTGCTTTTTCAATTACACTGAGAATGCATAATCAGCAGCTTGTTTGTGTTTTCTCTCTGTTCTTCTCTTCACGTTCTATTAGTGGATACATTTACTAGGCTGTGCTGAGCAGTGTTTTCCTGAAGGAGAAAAACAACTGGAATAAGTCTGACTTTAAATCAAAAGGCAATTCCAACCAATCAAATCACTTTTAACAAATAATGCTGACATTTTGATTTTCACATACTGGTGAAATAAGCTAGAAATTGCCGGCTGTCTGAAAAATTAGTTTTATTCACTCTGTGGAAGTTACCAAGCCCATCAAATAGCTCAAGTACACTTTTACTGGCACATGTTTTTTGTTCTTTCCTAGACTGGATACATTGTTACTATTCATATAAAATGGATCTTGTTACGGGACATTGATAACCCACAACATTTGTTCTGTTATTTTTGCGGTGTACCACTATAAGGGGCTGAGCTATAAGGCACAAGGACAAGGGTGTAAAAATAATAGAAAAATTAATACAAATGAAGTCAGCCAAACATAATTGATGTAACACACGAGGGTTACATAGACATAGCCCAGCCTAACAGACACAAGGAGGGCTATTGCCACAAACAATAACAATAGGTAAAAAAAATAATTATTAACAAGGAAACTAAAATGTGCACAATTTCAAGAAATAAAGAATGTAACGTATACATAAAAATGATGCATCAAATATTTTCAAAAATATTTGTGTAAAATGTGGCTAAATAAAGAAAAAAAATAACACTAAATTTAAGAACAATTAGGCATTTACATGATAGCCAGAATCAGCCCATATTCTACAATTCCACCAAATTTCTTGATATATCTTAAACTCGCGCAAAAAAGCAAACATCAACTTGTGTTTCAAACAGACCTGAATTTTGCATGGAGGATCATGGTGGTGAGAGCAAGTTCTCAGGTTACAGCTGAGCAGTTTTCTGCAGCAAGCCGGAAGGCGGTGTGACTGAGAGCATTATTGATGCTTCTTCTTCTCTTTTCTAATTAACAAAGCTGATAACTGCTAATTGTCCCCCGAGAGTCAGAATGCCAAAGCCAAGCTCAATTCTTAGAACTTCAACTTCTTAAAAGATAAAATGCAAGGGGACACAAAAAGACTCTGAGGGAAAGTGCTTCTCAGGTTATCATATAATTGAATAATATGCCAAGTTATTTCACTTATTCTCTTAATGTGAAAGAGCTTAAAATGCATAGACAACATTTGAGATGCACCTGTAATATCAGGCTATTTATATGCAAACCCTTGGGATCACATAATATGTTCTGCCCAGCCAACGGACAATGTACTAAGTACTGGTTAAACTCTAAAGGAAAGCTATATTCTTTACGGGTTCGAGAGGGCACTATTAAAATGCCAGTGCAATTCAGATCAGGGGACTGAGCATCAAATATGCATACATGGCAGGGAGCAGTGAGATGTGAGGGACATTGAGTCATTGGTATTCTAGTGACTGGTGCAGTCAAAGGTGCAGGGTTGAGGTGGGGAGTCAGAATCAGCCCAGCAGACCCAGGGCAGCTTATTGGGATAGAGAGGGAGCCCAGTCACTGGGCTTAGACAGGCTCAATGCAGGGCTCAACTCATCACACGCCTGTCAGACAGACACCTGCCGCTGTGAGAGCAGTCACATACGTAGGCACACACACACACACACACACACACACACACACACATGCACACAGTCATGTTTCCATAACTTCAGGCGACATTACATTAGCTTGCCAGTGACTTGACGTTAACTGCTACTTGCCTAAGCCTAACCCCTGAACTTGACCAAATCTTAACCAAACAGATTAGCTCCCCATGAAAACAGTAATATCTGGACCATAAAAACAAATGCCTGTGCCTTAAACAGACTCTTTACCCATTTGTACACCTAGCAGTTCTTTTCATGCAGCCACAGCGGTTGGTTACAGTTTGAGTTGTGAGGAAGCAGCATTTTCAGAGGGTTAATTTTCTTTAATCCAAAGATTTGCAGTGTAAAAAATATTAAAAAGTATATCATGTTGTAACTAACTTGTATTTGGCTTGTTTTCACTCTCTTTGACAATTTGGAGTTTTTGATTTATAGGACCACAGATTTTCTTCACATGAAAATGATATGGATAGATGAAAGCGGCCACGGCAGCACGGTGGCACGGTGGTTAGCACAGTTTGAATATCATCTAGAAGGCCTGGGTTTGATTCCACCTTGGCCCGGCCTCTCTCTCACTGTGTGGAGTTTGCATGTTCTCCCCGTGTCTGCGTGGGTTTCCTTCCATAGTCCAAAGACAT
>VUQJ01007354.1:18827-30162 GCA_015108635.1 Andinoacara biseriatus | reverse complement strand
TGTTGGTGCATTAACCTAGTTTGAGTTTGGAGCTTTGATTTTATAAGAGTCTTTACGCTTGTCAGCAGGATGTAGACCCAATTAAGTGACTGAATGTGCCTCAAGACCTTCATAACAGCTCAGACAAGCTGTAAAAGTCATGCATATTGTTTAAAGTGATTCATTTTCATGAAGCCTTGTTGGTTTTTGGTAAAATGTCTGTTAATGACATTTTGCTCGGCTCGTTACCTTTGCAGCAGCTGACTGTGACTGAGGTGAAGGTGGACAAGGTGCAGGTCAGCGGTGTTGAAAACACCACTTTTGCAGTGTGCCTGGATCAGGATGAGAAGAAGATACTCCAGACTGTTACCAGGTTTGGAATTCAAATAAACACCTGCACCGAAACTGAAAGAGCACATTCATAAATTAAGACGCTGCTTTCAGAAGCATAATTTGTTATAGAAATAATTTAGAATTACAAGACATAAAAAGTAATTTTTTTTTCAGTTTCTTCCTCCGCTGCATTATCATGGCCCTCTTTCCTCTCAGGAAGCATATACACAAATGACAAAACTTTACAGTGCACCGTCCTTGCGAATGTTTGTTTTTGTCTAACCATATTCTTCCTTCTGTATCATTAAGGTGTGAAATATCAGTGTGCTACAAACCTGACAGCTCCACCGACTGGAGGTCAAGAAAATTCCAGACGTCGGCACAAATCCAGCCGCTCCACCCAACGTTCTGC
This sequence comes from Andinoacara biseriatus, assembly GCA_015108635.1. Classification (NCBI taxonomy): domain Eukaryota; kingdom Metazoa; phylum Chordata; class Actinopteri; order Cichliformes; family Cichlidae; genus Andinoacara; species Andinoacara biseriatus. The sequence goes on along the minus strand of VUQJ01007354.1, from coordinate 29,438 downwards.
TCCCTCCTCTGCCTGCCCATAGTCACTTTTAGTGGGGCTCTTCCCTGAGACTGCTGACCACTGATCTGGATGGACTGAAGGGGAAAGTTGCTCTGCACTGTTGTTCATATTCTGTGAAACTAGGACCCGACTACAGAGGAAATGGACACAGGATATTTTAATGTTTTTGCTCATCTTGTCAAGCACACGGACATGTTTGCACGATGGTGGCCTGCAGTGGGATGCAATATTTGGAAACATGTAAACAGGGATAGCTACTAAGTAGTAACAAAACTCAGTTGATTTGTTTTTAAAAATATATATATATATTCGCACATTCAAAGGACCCGGGTGACCAAGAATGAGCAGAGGCAGTTTTTTTTGTTTGTTTTTTTTAAACTTTGCATTTTTCTTTGTACGAAGTAGTCATTCTGTGTAATTAGGGAACACTTCAAGTTTCATTCATCAAGTTTCAATTCCTCTTTCTGCACTGACATAAAATCATGACTCCACCCACAGTGACATTAAAATATACTTTGGGTAAACAGGATGAATCTACAGGATCTCGGCTGAAAAGGCATACAAGCTAGTGACACTGTACACTGTACGCTGGGCTCCCAGCAAGAGGAGGGATGTTGAGATTCTGCTATCTTGGAGTCAAAATCTACCAGCTTTTTTTCTGGAGATATCCACATGGCGGGGTCTATTAGGGGTTATCAGATTAAGTGACGATATCTGAGAATGCACACTATTAACTGATAGAACATGTAAATATTCTGACTGTAAATATTCTGTTGTGTACTATAACTTGAATATCACATCATCACTTTTATGTCTGTTATACACAGTTTTAAATTTTCTCCTAAGGAGTTACACTGTACTGTTTTAACTGAATTAATAATTAGATCCAGCAGGGGGCTCTAGTGACTTTTTAAAATTGACTTCACTTGAAGTACACTCTTCTTAAAGCGTCTTTTTAATTATTGTAATATATTTTATGGGCGAAATATTGAGTTTTATTTTGAAACAACGTCACCAGTAGAAAAAAAAAAGGTGCTTAAAATAGATTTGGATGTACAACTTCCTGCATAAAAAGGAACTGATTCATTGCATTTTCCACACAGTAAACTATGCAGTTAAAACGTCGCAGTTTTGTTAATGTAAAGAGACGATATTCTCACGACTTGACTGACACTGAAATTGAAACCTTGCAGATTATCAGACGTAAATTATACAATTCAATGAACCGAAGGTTAAAGTGGGTACTTTTTAATGTGCCGTCCAGCTTCATGTCTCCTTTAATGAAAATGTTGCAAATGTTGAAATTTTATCTGTAAATTATATACGCGTATCATCGCACCTCAAATTCAGAATTCATTAAAAGCATATGTCTGCAAATGAAGTCGACTGAATTTATAGTCTGTGTGTACAACATGAATGAACATAACGTTGGATTGTTACTGTAAATGTTTCATTTTGTACTTCATAAAATGATTAACCTCTGACATTTACTGACACCCGAGTCGACATCGTCATACATTCATCTGACAGCTCATTTCAAAGGAAAGGTATAAATTCACATAAAAATGCAACAGTGGGTCAATATTAAAGTGTTTAAACTGGTTGTGAGTCAGCTACGACATTAAAATAGAGTTTAAACATGAATGAATAAACATTTAAATCTGTCTGCCTGTAGATCTACTTGGAAACGCTTGTGGCGTGAATGAAGGTTTCTGATCGAGCTCTCTGATTGGTTGTAAGTTGCCGGTGTCGCAGCAGTGGGCGTGGTCAGCTGATCGTAGCGCTCCAGATGACCGGAGTGAAGTTCTGCGGAGCCGCTGAAATATTACAGTAATTTAAGTTGAGCGAATGAAGCCACCTGTACAACTCAACTTTAGGTAAGTTTTCCTAAAAGCAATAATGTATTTGTGTTACCCAGTGCTGACACTTTTACAGTATAGTTTACAGTATGCCCGCTCGCGGAAAAGTTGGTGTCGACGACCATAAATTGTGGCTAATTTACATCGCAGGTGATAAAATTTGTATTTGCACGCAGCTGTGCCTTCCGTTTAACGCGAAACCGTGTATAGTCTTTATGTTTCTGTTGCACTGTCTTCCTTCAGAGAGATGGAGCGCTTGTTGTTTGGATGGATGTTTTGTTTTTTATTCCTTATTTCTAGTCTTAACGGTGTTTGTGTTGCTGCGCTTTGTCAGCAGTTACACTAAGTGTGACATGTGGAGATAAGATATGGTTTATTGTAGAGCGCCTGACGGGCATATTTGACCAGAAATAACTGCGCTACTGCTCATGTCAGCTGGAGTGCTGGGTCCCTCTCTCTGCCTCTCTCTTTTTAATCCCATCATATTTTTTTTTCAATAGGCTCTCTTACGTGCAAGTCAGCCTGTTCAAAAACCTTCCCACATCCTCCCCACTTATGACACGGGAAGACACGGGGGCGGCGGTTTATTTTACCCGCCTGAGATAATAGCACGATTTTGATAACAGTGCCTGATCTGATTGAAGCCCCGACTCTCTGTTTGTCTCTGTTTGGGTCTAAAAGTACGCATGCATTTCCTCCAGCTTCCTTGTTTTAGATCTGAGCTTCCTGGCATCACTTTGGGGTTAAGTGGGTGATGGATAGTTGTAGTCTCCGTGGGTGCGATCCTTTTTGTTCATTAAAAAAAACGCAAATGGCCAATATTTTGGTAGAGAATCACAGCAGATTTTTTTTTTTTTTTGGGGGGGGGTCTACGCAACGTTAGTTTTTTTTTTAAAAGATATCTGTGAGTCTTTGGCACTGGCTAAGTAAAGTTGCAGCAACATCCAGTTGCGCAAACAGATCTCTAATCTTTTTCAAAATCAGACTTCTGATCTCAGCTACTGGGTGAGGTTCTCTAGTGGGAGATAATGGCTCAGTGATCAAACTGCTTCAGATATTTAGGCAATTACCTCACTGCCTCACTTTTGTTTTGGACGAGGTTCAAGAGGAAATAATGTCGATCATACAGCTGCAGGATGATTAACAAATGCTCATAGTGTAAATGCATATAATGAGACAAATTAGTTGCACTCCTTTATTATGAAGATAACCTTATCAGTACTGTGGTCTCTGTTTTGATATAGGGCTTACAAACTCATAATAAACTATTTCTGGGATGAGCCAAATGCCTGCAGTGACATAATGTAGCAAAGGGAGATGTTTTGGGGCACTGAGAGCGGAACAGGTGCACCGTGAGCTACAGAACTGCGTTTAAAACGGCTTCATTTCAGCAGTGGAATAGAAGTACAATAAAGCTTATTAATCGTTAGTTACAGAATTTACATCACATGCTTATTGTGTAACAATGATAATAAACACAAACTCGTGGAATGCAGCAAGCACTAAAAAAAACAACAAACAATGTACAAAACATCCCCTTAAAACAATCAAATAAAAAAGTAATCTGTCATAAAAATAATAAGACTCACAGAGAGGTGAATGAACACTGTGTAAGAGGGTGTGGCGCACCACATGATGTCATGTGCTGCTATAGTGGTTGTTTTCCACAAAGGACTCCTTGTTCTTAGAAAATAGCAACAATTTAAGGGCAACAATTGGACCCATTTTTGGACATGTATCTTGAAGGTATCTTAACGCTACGATAAAATCTACTTTCGTTCAGTAACTCAAAAACTAAAGACGGGAATGCCGATCCACATGAGGACACTGACAGGGCTAGAGACAATATGCTGCATTTTGGGGCTGCTAGGAAATGTTCAGTTCCCTCACCAGCCCAAGCCAAGACTCTGGGCCAAGACTCTGGTGTAACTAATATTGCCATGCTGGTGTTGTTTCTGCATCATCATAATTAATGTTTGTCCAGGATCAGCATTGCAAATGACAAATCACATTGTTGTGATGTTGCAGCTTTGTGATATGGGGAAAAGTAAGATAAAAAAATAAAATGCTTTTGTCTATGTAGAACAAATGGTAAGCATTTTAAGTGCTTTCTTTATTAATTTATACAATATACTAAATATTTATCAAGTCTGGCTTTTTGTCAGAATTTAGCTTACTCGTGTTGGTTTGCTGATGATTGTGCTCTCGTGACATCCTTTTGAGGAGACGCTAAACATACTTTACAGGAAGGACTTGAGTAATTTGGGGGTATAATAAAGCTTTTTGTAGCCGGTTTGAAAGCTGGGGCTTAGGTCGGGTGTAGTCTCCGCTATATCTTCAGGCTGTGTTAACTTGTATGGTTCATCTGAGCATTTGACCATTTCAGCTTAGTCAAAGGTGCAATCAGTTCAGACTACCGGTTACTGGATGTGTTTTTTCGTGATGTTGGATACCATCACACAAACTACAATGCACTCTGTATTATTACAGAAAAAAAGGAAAAACACAGATAAAACAGTGCAATTTTAAAGCATGTATAAAGCAAAATAAAGTTTAAAATGTATTTAATTCTATTTAAAACTTTATAATGAATCAAAAAAACAAGTTGGTCAAAATGGCAGGTGTTTTCATGACAGCTTCACACATGCCAGCATTTGTGGCTTTCCTTTCCTTATCTTAACTAAACTATCTCTAGAAGTTACGTTGTTGGACAAAACACTGTTTTTGTTTTTTAAGGTCTCGCTTTGCACACTTTGCACTTCTACACTTTGTTTGCCACTTTATAGTTTTTTGGCCCACTGAGTGTATATAGCTTTTGGACCCATGTTAACCCACACAGCTTTTAAAATTTCCCAGAAAACATGACACATTTAAAATCACAACCTCACAGAAAGTTATTATAAAACACCCTTAATTCCACATGTAGCAGATACCAAAACACAGACAGCCGCAGACTCCTCAAACTGAGGAGTTTGAGACACCACCCTTAAGGCACGTAAAAACAAACGGCAGCACTTCTTGGCATGGTCCTGGGCCTGTGGGCTCCTTGGAAAGAAGCGGCTCCATCGTGGCCAAGTATGGGAAGATCTATTTGTGCTGTTGGTTGTGTGTCTGTGACGCATTTGGCACATCCTGTGGTGGTAGCACTGGGTCACTTTACCCCTAAAGAGCTTTTAAAAAAAAAAAAAGTTTACTGCTGTGATTCAGCGTTGCCCAGTTTTGCCCACAATGGCTGAATAAAATCTGATGTGTGGTTAGACTGGTGATCTAGGGGAGCAAACAACGTTTCAGACTTCTGCAATAATATTACTGAATAATGCAAAAATAATGTGTAATAATAATAATAATTATATATATATATATATATATATATAATTTAAATCCATGTTATGTGCAAATTTCAGGCAAACTAGCCACGTGTGTCTGAGGTACACTGCATTGCATTGTACTTGATTAAACAGATTCATTAACAGCAGGGATGCCATCCCATCTTTTTGAAGGATGGGCTTGTAAATCTTTAGGTCATCCACCCAGATTATTTTCTTGATCGATATGTAAAGGAATCTGTTGTGGCTAAATAAACAAATAAAATATGTGAAACCGATTTGCTGCTTCTTCCCAATGATGTCTTTGCAAACGAGCATGTCAGAACTGCGTGTGAAGATTGAATAGCTGATATAGCTGTCTCTAGAAATAGCTTGTTATCCATAAAGTCCAAAAATATAAATCATTCACACTCCACAATGCTCTGGTTATCCTCAGGCCTTCTGTCTGAGGTCAGAGCTGTACTGTTCTTACAATGCTGTCTGTGTTTAGAGCTGTCTGTCCTCAAGAAGAATGAATTTGGAAGTATGACTGAATTTGAACACTATTCTAAAATACTAGTAATGTTTCATATTTCATACAAGTTTCACTGTTATAGCAATGTTAGAGGAAATGCAGAAAAGGATTTGAAGTGCAGAAAAGTTACTGTTTTGTACGTAAATACTCGTGTGCATCAGTCAGTGCGAGTTATGTTTTAAGCACTTTGTATGCAGCATAATATTTGTGCTAATGAGTGGCTACATGGTATCCTATACAGTGTAGTATATGGACTTGCTTTAATTATCATTTGTGTTAAATATTGTATTTGTGCAGAACCTTTTGGTTCCTGCATGTTACTTAATGTCACATCTTCACGTTAACACCAGTGGACCAGCTGACCCACTTCTTACAAGCATAACCTCCACAGAAAGAGCCTCACCAGACACGCGCACACACGCAGACCTTCACAGGAAGCTTCTCTGTCTTGTTTTGTCCAACTTCCTCTTGCCTGATGGATCTAGCATGCTACAGCAAACAGCGTAAATCGTCACCTGGTGCATGTGGACTCGTGCCTTAACTTTGTACTTGCACCAACTCCTCCCATCAGAAACGGATCTTTCTTTTATTGTTTTAACTGCTTTCTGCATGTTTTGGGCATTATTTTAGAAAATGTTTGCAGACCCCAAGGAGATAACTCCTTGGGTTGGGCAAGTTTACACACAAACATGCACACTCAAGCATCCAAGAGGACTTCCGTATATTGTCCATTATGTTGATGCAGGAAATCAATTTGATTGATATTCCCTGTTGCTCATACAAAATCAAATGTCTGTTTCAGGGATATCGTTGCTGCTGTTACTTGTGCAGTTTGTGTTTCTACACAGTCCTCACAGTGTTTAGTTTACTTTGCATTATTATAATCATAGAGGACAAACTGTCTTTGGCTATTGAAGACAGTATTCTGCAGGACTGTTTTGTAGCTCCTGAGGTGATTCACATGGAGAAAAAAGTATGTTCTTTCTCTCCATATTTTCACTGCATCTTTTTTCTTTTCCTGAGAAGGGGGAAAAAAAGTCAAGGAACTTAATTGTACTGCTTATACTGTAAGTGACAGCTCACACAATACCACACTCACTGTTTCTACCAGGAAATCTAAAATATGTTACGCCACGCTTGTTTTTCTGGTATTACTTGTTGTCTATATGTCAGCAAAACTGTGCAGATTCTTTCTTCTTTGTTGTACTCTATCCAACTCAAGACTTGAGAGACGATTAAGCCCATCTGTGTCAAAAGACCTTAAGCTATCCTAGGTTGGGGATTTCCAATCAAGCAAACACACATATGATCTCAGCCCCCTCGCATGCATCTAAACACCACCTGTCTCTTGCTCTATGAATGCACTTCCACTCACACAGAGCTGTCAGGCCCTTCCTGTTTTCTGAGGTGTCTGCAGTGCGCCTCAGTGTGCTCCTGTTTTGTGTTAGGTAGCACCGTCTGAGGCTTCAGCTGACCACTGCAATATGTGTCGATGTCTGCTTGTGTAAGAAAGGCGTTGATGCTTGTGTTTTGTAACAGAAGCTTTGATCAGGAACAAAATAACATTAAGTGTAAATAATCAACACTCAGGGGAAATTAGTGTCACCAGCATGAGACCAGGAAGTAAGAGGCAAGATGGCACCTGTAATAAAATATTAACCAAATTTTTATACCAGTTTTCCGGGTCGTTTGTCAGCTTTAAAGGCAGGATGCAAATCCAGACCAAAGCATGCTTTATTGTTAGGCTGGTAAGAAACAGGCAACAAAAATGGAATAAGTAGAAAAATACAAAATTGTAGGGAATGCAACAAGGCTTGGGAAGTAGGAACGCTGAATAAAGGACTATTTATACACCTAAGGCTTTGGGAATGAGAAGCAGAATGTGATCAAGACACAGGGGTCAATAATGAAGACAATTAACAGACATTAAGTAAAACTCAAAGCAAGAAATGACAAAAATAACTATCGAATAAAACGGGAAATGAACATCAATAACTGAAACAAAACGAGAGGCTGCATCAAGAAAGACATGAATGAAGTAATTAGTGGGGGAACACAGAAAGATGAGACGGATGGGAAAACACTGAGGGAGCATCAATCTTTAGGAACTTGTTATTTTATTTTAATTTATTATAAAGCACTTTAGTTCTAAATATGGTATATATAAATAAAATGTACGTACTTACTTACTAAATCAAAGGCTCAACAATGTCACAAGAAGTCAAGTTCATTATTCGAACAATAAAGAAATTTATTCACAAACCCCAAATTTAAAAACTTCAAACACTAGAACAATGAAATCCCAATGTTATTATATTCACAAAGAATCCTAAACAAATACGCAAAACCCTATTACCATGACAATTTTAGCATTTTAACTAACAGCTGTGCAAACTTTCGGCGCATTATAATCTGTACCAAACTGATCTTGTGATTTACATACATGAAAAAAGGGGCTTTTGTAAGACGCACCGTGGTACTGGTAAGTTGGTTGCACAATAGATGTTATGAATAGTATTTGTGCACATAGTTACTTTTATATTTCTTACTTTTATATCTCCTGTCTTTAATTCTGTTTCAGCTAAAACATATGAGTGCAATAAATCATGTCCTAACGCCTGCATGTTAGGTGAATTTAACTTAATACCCACAGACTTTTATACATATACATTCAAACTGAACATTGTAATGTTGTAAAGTTGGTAGAACTACATAAGGCAACTTTCAGTATATTGCTTCAACCGTGAAAATTCTTATATTTGATGTTATGTAGGCTTAACAAGCTTTTTTTGTTTTTCATGTTAATCTAATACACGGTAATTCAACAATTCTCCTTTCAAAGTTCATTTACTGCAGACTGGGCTTTCCAAGCTACTTATCTAGAAATGCTCTGAATGATATGGTTCGACTATTTTTAAGCCATTTCTGAACTCTCTCTCTCTCTCTCTCTCTCTCTCTCTCTCTCTCTCTCTCTCGCTCTCTATACTTCACTCTGCATTTTTTCCCGGCCCCTACGTTTCAAACGCTTGTGTTTTGCCACGTTGAGCTCAGAGTTTCTTATCTCAGACCCTCATCTCCCTGGTCTTGGCGCGTTTGTGCATGTACAGTCTTTGTGTCTTATCGCCAATCTGCACCGCTTATCAGTCCCCGCTTTTATGCACAGGATTTTTCTTTATTCCCTCGTCTGTTGTCGGCATGCTTTTATTTTTCCACAGTTGCTCATAATAAAGTCCTTCATAGGCTGGTCCTGCTCCAAGGCCATTGATGTTTCTCTTGCTCACTGAGAGACAGAGACTAATGGGGCCCAGCGGTGATGTCATGAGGCACGCATATAAAGTGGACAGATAAGGATAGACTGGAGATAAGGAAGACTGATAATTTTGCTTTGTGACTGTTTGGAAATATGCTTTGTTCTGCAATGCAGCATGCATCTTTAAGCTTTGTTTCCACATCAAAATCCCTGAAACAATACAGACCACATGAGTTCGGCCTCGCTTACCTGGCCTTGTTTGGTTTACGTCTTTGACGTTCTTACTTGTGTTCAGTTATTTGAGTCGGTTGCAGCTGTAAAGATGCAATCCGAGTCACAGCAGTCCTGTAATGGTTTCAGATGTAACCCTGTGTAGCAGCTTAGCAAGGTTGTGACAGGAGTTTTCATTTGCCTCCATCCACGAGCACAGTCACTGTGGGCATCCCCTTGGGTCAAAGTGGTGCCTAAAAAGATCTTCAAACCTCTAAATAAAATGCCTGATAATTTGTCAAATATAAATAGTCATTTATGTAGTATTTGAGCCACATAATGGGTTGTTTTTTTAGAGTCCCAATACTTTTATTAATACCACAACCAAAGCAATTTTACTGTCCCCCCCTTTAAGGCAAAAACTAGTCAAGTCTGTCACACTACTATAACATCAAATGTCTGTTAGTGCGACAGCTTTTCTCGTCCCCGCAGGTGCTGTGGTAGAACAGCAGCGTGCAAACCCTCAGCCGCGTTGGGTTTGCGTCTTTGTGCAGAAAAAATAAGGATAATTGGAAAAGGCTTACATCTCGGGCCAAATCAAAATCATAAGCTTTGCAAAGGCTGTGACACACTTCTGGCCTCTTTTTAAAGCGTGGGGACTTCTGCTGCTTTATTTTTGACCCTAATGACAACAAGTGATTTCCTGTGCTGTTTATGGACTGCGTGATAACAGGGTCACCAGCGAAATGACATGAATCATGTCTCTTATGACATTATCAGTCAGATTTACCGCCTCTTAAAGACAGAGATTGTGTTCTGGCTCATGATAAGCTCGCTTGTTGACTTTATGTGCAGGAGTTCGTTTTCAAAAACATGAAACGCGGCCAGCCGTCTGAGAGCAGTCTGGCTCTCCTCGAGGGTCTCCCGAAAATGAGGATCCTCCTCAAACATGAGCTGCGACATCTCAAGGCGCTTTCCTTTTTTCCGCCGTCTCTCAGCTCGACGGGCATACTTTTAAATTGCTCCTCGTCTGCCTGCTCAGCGTTCTTCCAGCTTTTGCCTGATCGGCCTGAAGGCCCAAACAGACGGCATTCGTCTGTGGATCCACACCAAAGGAGCCCAGCAGCTCAGCTGTCGCAGGTCTGTGCCTAGAGCCAGATCCATCGCGTGCAACCACCTCAGCCTCTAATCAGGCTTCTGAAGGGAGTGACAGCCTTTATTAAAAGTGGAGATATAACTTAGTGTACAACTGTTTCCCAAGTTTTGCCTCATATTCATATTTCATGCCCCAGCTGCAAGGCAGGAAAACAGCTAAATGATAGACAGCTTCCATTTCAGCCTCTTTTAACCCTCTTTTGGAGCTTTTTGAGTCTTACTTATGCGTGCATGGAGAAGTGTGTATGTGTGTGTGTGTGTGTGTGTGTGTGGGGGGGGGGGGGGGAATATGTGGTT
>VUQJ01007348.1:5693-18781 GCA_015108635.1 Andinoacara biseriatus | reverse complement strand
GAATAAAAATGTGAGGGCCTTTTGTCCACTGGTTCCAAGTAACAGCTTTGCCCTCAGACGGGAGAATAGAACCTCAGGGAGAACAGGTCTGTCTCCTCTCAGTAGGAAGAGCGATATATGGCTGCTTAAAGAGGAGCAAAACGAAGAAGAAGAAAGGGGAGACCCCAGTCTCCTTCACCCGAAGATTCATTAGGTATTTTATTGAACTTCCTAAGTGGTTCCTTTGCAGTTTACTAACTATTCCTCTAACTATAACTAAACGTAATAATACATTAAAAAATTTTTATAACTCCTTGCATTCAGGACAGTGTAAGCTTGCAGGCCAAGAACAAATCAGACATCAAGGTTAAGCTGCCCTTCGGGTGGGCACGTTAACAAGCCTGAACTTGAGAAGGATTAAGAATTCTGAGGGGAAAAACATTCTCACTTTTCTGTCAGGTTTTCACCCTGACAGAAAAGTGTTTTTTGTTTTTTTTAGCAGACCAGTAAAGTCAAAGTTGTCCATAGAGAGTTTGTTTATTTTTCCTGATATGGACTTTTGGCTGCAGTGCCTGATATTTATAGAACTGGGAATATTGGGATAAGAGGAAGATTGTGGATTTTATACAGGTACTGTACCGTCTGGTTTTAGATTTCACCTCCTTTCCCTCACTAAAAACAGAAGTTCATTTAAAATGAGACTGTTTCTTATAACATTACTGGAACCTTTTGAGAGGAATGGGTAAAATCATTTGGAATAAACTGGGTGGCTGTAGCTCAGGAGGTAGAAGAGGTCACCCACTGATCGGAAGGTTGGTGGTTCGATTCCTGGCTACTCCAGGCTGCATGCCAATGTATCCTTGGGCAAAATACACACACATTAATACTCCGACGTAAGCGTTGGAGTATGAATGTGTGTGAATGTTAGCTAATTAAAGCACTTAGCTTAGTTACATATGGTTGTGAATGAGGTAATTGCAAACGTGTTGTATAAGCGCTTTGAGTGCTCAGTCAGAGTAGAAAAGCGCTATATAAGAACTAGTCCATTTATCATTTGAACTAAAGGGTTTGGCTTTGCACTGGATACAGCATTTATCTATCTATATATAGTCTTGCAAAAAAGAAAGTTACACACAGTGATTCAGTAGCTTGTAGAGCTGCCTTTAGCAGAAATAACTCGAGGTGCCGCTCACACTGTTGTGGAAGAAAGTTGCCCCAATCTTCTTCCCACATTACATTATTGTAGGTCCACGAGGTTTGTGGGTATTCGTTTTTGCAGGTCTAAAGGTCCCACCATTCCAGTCAAAGGCCAAAGCTTTGGACTTTGACTGGGCCATGGCAGCACCTTTATTCTTTTCTTTTTCAGCCACTCTGTTGTAGATTTGCTGCTGTGCTTGGGATTGTCTTAATTTTGGTCAAGCTTTAGCCGTCGGACAGATGGCCTCACATTTGTCTCTAGGATACTTTGGTACACAGAGGCTGATTCAATGACTGCAAGGTGGCCAGGTCCCGTGGGTGCAGAACAAGTCCAAATCATCAGCCATCCACCACTGTGCTTGACAGGTATGTGGTGTTTGTGCTGAAATGCTGAGTTTGGCTTTTCACAAGATGCGCATTACGACCAAACAGCTCCACTTTGGTCTCGTCTGTCCAAAGGAGATTGCTCCAGAAATCCTGGTTTGATCAGATGCAACTTTGCAAATGTAAGCCATGCTGCAATGTCCTGCTAACCCTTCCAAATACGTTTTCTAATCGTGCCATCGTGAACTTTAACATTTAACATGCTTACTGAGGCCTGTAACTAAGGTGAATTTGCTGGGTTGGAAACTCCTGGTGTCACCTTATACCTGAATGTGATATAATGTAATGTCACAAAATGCTTACTTATACTTCTGTGAGATCTGCTTGAAGTCTGCTGCCTGGGAAGCATGGATAGTCGGTGCATTGATATAATCTGTCTGCACTGTCAGAAAAAGGCAGGCATGCAGATGTCCCCACTGGACCTTGTGCTAACCGTCTGATAACAAAATTTCCGTCTCTGGGACCTGAGCAGACCCTCGTGGACCCTAGTGGACTCTCAGATGCAGAAAGTATAATTCCTGCTTTACACCTACAGGCCAGTTGCCACTATTTCAGTGATGAGGATGTGCACAGGGAGGAGTCAAGGTGGCTATTCATGTAAAATGGGAACAATCCATCTCTGAACTGAGAAGGGGCCTAAGGGTACATCTTTCACCTTTCCCCAACGCTCTCATACTCATGGCCTTGATATGTGGTCATGACAGTTTTTATAGATGGTACTCCATTTTTGTATGTTTGGTTTAAATTCCACTGTGGTGATGCACAGAGGTAAAATTACAAAATAATAATAATAATGATAGATAAGTATATAAAGATGAATGCATTTGAATGTTTTTCTTCTTATCGTAAATCAGTGGCCTGAGGAAAAAGAGATGGAAAAGCAGAAGATGGACGAAGAAGCACAGGACACAGGCAAGATGACCAGTGAAGAGGCTCTGTGTAGCCCCACGGACGACAAGACCAGAGCGCGCCCCGTCTTCTCCAAACTCAAAGTACTGAAGCTGTCTGTAATCTTTGGCTGCAGTTCATGCTCTTGATGCACTCAGTGTAAATTGCCCCAGATAAAAACACCAGTTAAAAGCTTAAAACACATGAGGCAGTGCAATTATTAGCACCGTCTCCTCACAGCAAGAAGGTTCTGGGTTTAAACTTTTACCCCACTGGCACAGCTGCCTGCTGCGGCTGCCTTAGATGTGCTGCCGTTTCCTCTAAAGACATGTGGGCTTAGGTGAATCAGTGACATAAAATTGCCCATAACTATAAATGTTTTTCTCTTCATGCCCTTCACTCGGAGGAAACCTGTCATGCCTGTGCCCATCTCTCACAAGAGTGAGCTCTAATGGCGTCCCCTTTGACCCCGCACAGGCTAAAGATAGATGATAGATGGATAAATGCTTAGAAAGCCAGATGCACATCTGTTTTCAGTTGATTGAACAACATTTTCAGACACACGCTTTTCCCAAAAGTAGGTAAAATCAAGCCGAGCGCTGATCTTATGTTGTTATTGAAAATCTCAGCATGTCAAATTTCTGCTCTAAACGAGCTTTAAATCTGCTTTTGTCAGACACTTCTGTATCTGCCCCGGCTTCTGCTTTGCCTGATTACAGCAGCACACTGGAGTCATCAGTTTTCTTATTTTCATCCCAGGCTTGCTTTTTTCCATGGTGGCCTTAGTCCATCCATGCAGCTCAGCAGCAGCAGCAGCACATTAATAATAACTCTGAACCTTTCCAAAAGTAGTTGAACCTCCAAATTATCCTCAGGGGAACGAAAATGTTTCAAAATTGAAAAACGTGTTAGGCCGACATACAATTCGATGTTTGAACTGCGCTTCTGTTTGCTGTGATGTGGCGACAACAGGCTGTATTTGTAGTTCACATAAAGAATAAAGACGTAATGCATTAATACAACATTAAACATGAACCGATGTTACACAGCAAAAGGCAATAACTGCTGATGGGACTTAAAACCCTCTTTGATGTCCACGCACTGAAGTGGAGAGGAGCAGATTAAACTATTACATGGTTAGGGCACATAGTCCTAGTTTTATCCAATAAATCCTTGTTATAATGCGAGTTCTTATACTGTCTTCTGTTTTGTGTCTTTTAGCTCTTTATTGTGGCACTTTCCTTCGCCTATTCCTCCAAGGCGCTTGCAGGAACATACATGAAGAGCTCCATTACTCAGATAGAGAGGCGTTTCGACCTCTCCAGCACACGCGTTGGTCTCATAGACGGCAGTTTTGAGATGGGTAATATCTATCAGCTCATTCAAACATAAACCCTCTGATTTTACCTCTATCTTTTCTTTTCGCTCACTTGATTTCAATGTTTTTGGAGGTAGGCAACTTGCTGTTTCTAGCTGTGGTCAGCTATTTTGGTGCTAAGCTGCATCGACCCCGGCTCATCGCTGCCGGCTGCTTCCTCATGGCCGTAGGGGCCTTTCTTACCGGCATCACGCATTTCTTTATGGGACGGTAAAAGTCCGAATTTAAACGAGTAACGTTTATAAGCAAAAATGATGAAAAAAATAAATTCACATGAACTGGGTTTTTGTGGTGCTGCTTGTTTTTACAGCTATAAGTACAACACAGTGATTCAGGCCTTTCAGAATGACAGTCTGAGCATTGCTGCCTGTGTGGATCCTCTGAAAATGCTCGATCACATGCCAGAAATTGAACAAGAGCCTCCTTTGGAAGATAACAAAGGTAAGAGTGTGGACTATATGCTGGGGTTAAACGTGATTCAAGATGGTAAACATTTGCTTTGGTGTTTAAACAGTCAAAGTAGGTTTCTACTTTCTGCTGCTATGGTTAAAAAACAGTATATACAGTAAATATGTGTAAATATAAGAGAATAGCAGCTTTTTGGACAGCCCATCAAAGAAAATAAAATGAATACATAATAGTTTGAAACTCAGAGTTTTATAAATTTGCTTTTACAAAGACCCTGAAACCTGCCTCAAAATGAAACCTGGTTAAACCTCCTGTCAGTTCCTAACGTTTCACCATCAAAACTAAGTCAACATCTCTGCGATTTTGACATCAGAACCTCGCTGAAAAGACAAACCCCTACATCTTTGTCACCAGGACTAAACGGAGGCACAACAGCATCACGTCCACAACAATCAGACCGGATGCTGACTGCAGAGCTAGCCAACGAGAGACGATTTTAAAAAAGGGGAAAACTGAAAGGAGGCAGAATAATAAGAAAGCGGACATTTGTAATATTTATGGTAATGAATTCAGTTTGGCTCTGGACGTCCTGCTATTTTTAGGAGCTGCTCTTATTCCACTTCATTTTGTTGCCTGAGATGGGCTTTAGCGGCAATGTTGCTTCAGTCTCTCTATTGTTAAACTATAATTAATTCTCCTTCGCACAAAAACATGTCATGCTCTCACAAAAAGCAATCTATTGATCCTGTTCAGCTATTCAGATGAGATGCATTTGGAAAGACATACAATGGAAGTCGCATACAATGTGGTGGTATACAAGTCACGTCCTATTAAAGTGACACTGAATATCAGCAGATTTTATTCACATATCTGGTTTGACGTAATCTCTGTAATGACACAGCAGATATAGATGTGACTCTCCATAGGTGACTTTAGTCAGCACCTCTGGCATATGTTTTTATATTTTTATAGCCACGTTTAATTGAGTAAAAATACACATTTTTGTTTATTAAATACTTATAAAGAACAATGAACATGTTGATCCATTGTGATCATGCTGAGGCTGCTATTGTGCCCGTTCAGAGCCAGTAAAATACTGCTGGATATAAATCAAGAGGGTTCATGCTATATTTCATGTTACTTTTAATAAACATGCTCCATGTACAATTTAAATGCAATGTGTTTGTAACAATCTGGAAATAATGCAATCCTAATGTAAAATGTTTTTTTTTTAAAGCCAAACAAATAAATTATATTTACATGTAAATGTAAAGTGCTATAAAAGTTATTATGGGAATGAAATTATTGTGGATATTATTGCTTATCAGCTCTTGGTAACAAGATCAATATCATAGATTTCTAGCTTGTGTCCTTATGCAGCCTGTGCAAAAGAGTCTGGATCCAGCATGTGGATGTACGTATTCCTGGGGAACGCTTTGCGGGGAATCGGAGAAACCCCAGTCACTCCTCTGGGCATCTCCTACATCGATGACTTTGCTAAAGCTGAAAACGCTCCCTTTTATATTGGTAAGATGGGATTTTCAGTGGGATTTTAATATTCCTGTGTGTATATTTTTTTTTTCTGTAGTTCAGTCTTCATGAAAGTTTATTTCATCCATGTGTAATCTTTATTAGGCTAAACCTTCCCTTAATCTGTTCAACAAATAATTTCACTGAGGCTGAGTGGAAATATCTTATTTTACATCCAGTCCTGTAGATCATCAGATTATGTTGTAGTCTTCTGATTAATTTTGTCATTGGCAGCTTGTCTCCAGACCATTACCCTCCTGGGTCCCATGTTTGGATTCCTCCTGGGTTCCTATTGCGCCAGACTGTATGTTGACATTGGATTTGTTGATATGGGTAAGTTTTATTTTGTTTTGTTTTTTTGTTTTTTTACATGATCCATTATGGTTAGGGCTTATCTTAAAATGGCTGAAAGTGATCAAATGAAAAGCAGCAGTTTCACCTGAAAAAATACACACACAAGATAGCTGTCTACCTGTGTCAGTAGTTTGTTTTTAGACACATGACAAATAAAATGGGGCAGATGTATATGAATGACTTTAACTCCTAAACACTTTAATTAAAGCTAAAATTCTGCACTTCATTCCCATCATGATTGTTTAATTAAAAATCCACTGTGGCGGTGTACAGAGGCAAAACTACAAAACCTCTGTCTTTGTCTAACAAATTATGGCCCAAACTAAAAACTCTGGTGTTAAAGAACTACTGTGCCTTTCAGAAAGTTTCAGACTGCTTTTTAGCTATTCACCATTTTGTCAGTAGAGATGTAAAGATTGAGACTCGTTTATATGAAGTCTTTATTTAAAGGCTTCCTGATGAAAATGTGAAAAGTCTTTTCTTTTACACAGAGAATGTGACCATCAATCCTAAAGATACCCGCTGGGTGGGTGCTTGGTGGATGGGTTTTCTTGTGTCCTCTGGCCTCCTGCTTGTCTCCAGCATTCCCTTCTGGTTTCTGCCCCGCTCACTGCCCAAGCAGGAGGGTGAAGAGAACCAGCCAGCTCCTGTTTGTGAGATCCTGAGTGGGACAGAGGAAGCACAAAACAACAACCACAACCTCAAACTGACTGAAATTGCAAAAGGTACAGTCTTCTTCTGTGTGCATGGGTGCAGGTTTATGGATTTTACAGGATTTTGCCGGATGTCCTTGCCCAGGGTTCCTTCCATCACTGAAGCGTCTGTTGGGAACTCCTACTTACTTCCTGCTTCTTTGTGGGAGCATCCTGAAATTCAACTCATTCATCGGCCTATTCACCTTTAAAGCCAAATACATGGAGCAACAGTTCGGACAGTCTGCATCCAGAGCTAACTTCCTCATAGGTAAAGAAAGAAAGAAAGAAAGAAAATGTTGTATTCATGTGTTCATACTGAGATGAAAATCTCCCTATTGTTAAAGGCTGCACGGTACTGTGCAAGTCTTCCACCACCCTTCATTTCTTCATTTTTTGTTAGGAAAGTGGGAAGTCGGTGCAGTGATTTATTGAAACGTGCAAACATACGTACATGGAAATATAATATATCGAAGAGTTTGTACAATTCTAATGAGCTTTAAAGTATTTACTGTGACCACATTTATTCTTCCACACAGCCTGAACTTTCTGAGGCACCTTTCTTTGTCATTTCTTTAAGTAGTCTTAAGGAATAGTTCTCCAGGCTTCTTTTGTTCTGTTCTCTGTCAAGATGATCCCACACTGCTTCAGTAATGTTGACCTCTGGGCTTTGGGGAGGCCAATCCATGACTGATAGTGTTCCACTGTGTTTTTCGATTCAGATATGCTTTTACTGCAGTAGGAGTGTGTTTGGGATTGTTGTCATTTTGAAAAATGAAGCTATTGCTAAGCTGCATTCATAATTCCATCACTTTTGACAAGTGCCAGAAACACAGCACCAAACCATGACAGAGCCTCCACCGTGTTTTACAGATAGCTGTAGACACTCACTGTTGTACCTCTTTTCTGATCACCTCCATACATACTGACAATCATTTGAACCTCAAATTTCAAATTTCAACACTTCATATGCCATGTTTAGGCTTTAGGCAGTGACCAGACTCGACAAAGCATCTGCAGTTTTTAAGTGTTTATTGAAAAGCAGGTAAGTGTTTATGGATAACAGGTAAGGGGCTGGAGAGCATGGCTTTTCAACAAGGATGCAACCAGGTAAAATACAGAGAAGTTGAATAATCAATTTAGAGCATGTGTGGAAAACACAGCTCGGGCAAGAAAACTTCATCTGCCACGTTTCTACTGACAAGGTGCTGGTGCTGGTGCCAGTTCCAATGAACCGGCAAACCGCTTAAGAACGGATCTGCGTTTCCGCTGCACTTAGCGAGCTGATCCTGAATGTGGGCAGGTCCTCGTCTGGAAACGGAAACTGAAACGTTCCAAACAAAACTACTGCAGCATCTGTTTTGGCACAAGGTATACACAGACAGCGATTACAAGCAAGACGACAAATACGCACTTTGCTTCTTTTTCTGTTCTAATAATTTTTCTGAAGTTTGGAAGCCAAAAAAAAAACATGATAGATATCACACAAGCAGTATGATATCGCACTTCCAGGAACATCCTTGGTTTTACAATAGATCATCTATCAGCACAAGCAGTAAGCAGCACCATTTAGGAGTCAAAAGATCATTAATTTAATAATTTTCAAAGTTTTCATTGTATGTAAACAAAAGACGCAAGGACAAATTCAGTAAACAGAGTTTCTGTGATTAGGCAGTCCCTTCTAACTCCCTTCTAACAAGTTTCTTCCTGTTAAAAGGGAGTTTTTCCTTCCCACTGTCGCCACGTGCTTGGTCATCTGTCATCGGACTTTTGGGGTTTTCTCTCTGTTATTGTGTGGTCTTTATCTTAAAATATAAAACACTTTGAGATGACTGTTGTTGTGATTTGGCGCTACATAAATAAAATACAGCAATATCTCCCTTTGTTTTCTTTTCAAGGTGTCCTGAACCTGCCAATAGTGGCAATAGGGATCTTCCTCGGAGGGCTGCTGATGAAGAGATACAAGTTGAGTGTGGTCTCAGGAGCTCAGCTTTCTTTTGCAACATCCTTTATGTCTTATTTACTCTTCTTGCTGCAGTTTGGCACCAAGTGTGATAACATACCCATAGCGGGGCTCACGGTGTCATACAATGGGTCAGTGTTGAGACGAATACCACTGCTTTAACAAACCTACAGTAACTACTTTTTTATTTTCACTGTACTTCAAAATATGTATTGTTTATCCCCCTGCAGGACACACAGTGTATCATCCAGCAGAGAAATGCTCTTCTCTGAGTGTAACAGGAACTGCTCCTGTTCAGCAGAGGAGTGGGACCCTGTTTGCTCGGACAGCAGCATCACTTACATCTCCCCGTGTCTGGCTGGCTGCCTCAGCTCCAGTGGACACGGCAAAAACACTGTAAGGACAATTACAAGACAGCACAGAGGTATAATGTAAAGATGCGTATCAGCCACTTGTCCCATGATATTTGGGTCAATAATGTCTTGACTGCTGTGTATTGAGCTTACACATTTTAAACACTGCTACTCTATAATATGAACTCTTGATCATTCAGAAAGTTGTCATGCTTAAAAACATTTGAATAGCGCTCCCATAGTAAATGTACTGCATTTATATTTTCTACTCTTACTGACCACTCAAAGGTGCAAACCCCATTCACAGCACTTCTTATTCTTTACATAGAGCACCTTTAATTTTCAATTTATTTTTATTATAAACAAATCATAACAGTTGCCTCAGGGCACTTTATATTGCAAGGTAAAGACCCTACAATAATTACAGCAAAAAACCCAACAGTCAAAACAACCCCCAATAACTTGTAAATAACCTCTTATAATTTATGTTATAAATTTAGAAGCATGAAATGTCTTTTGTCTCGTCTCTCTGCCCTTAGTCCCAATGGTCGCGACTGCCTCTCCCTGAGCCTGGTTCTGCCAGAGGTTTCTTCCTGTTAAAAGGGAGTTTTTCCTTCCCACTGTCACCAATTGCTTGCTTATAGAGGGTAATTTTGACTGTTGGGTTTTCTCTGTAATTATTGTTGGGTCTTTACCTTACTTTTTTGTCTTTACCTTACATTATAAAGTGTCTTGAGGCATCTGTTTGTTGTGATTTGGTGCTATATAAATAAAATTGAATTGAAATTAAAGGTCATCCAGGTCTTTACGTCTTTAAGACATTCCTGCAGTTTAACTAACTGATGGGTCATCTGGCTTCATGGATGAATAAAGCTGAGTATCATCTGCATAACAATGAAAATGTATGCAATGCTTTCTAATAATACTATCTAAGGGAAGCATGTATAGAGTAAATAAAATTGGTCCAAGCACAGAACCCTGTGGAACTCCGTAATTAACCTTAGTGTGTGAAGAAGAGTCCCCATTTACATGAACAAATTGAAGTCTATTAGACAAATAGGATTCAAACCACTGCAGTGCAGTACCTTAAATATATATAGTATGCTCTAATCTCTGTAATAAAAGTGTTACAGTATCAAAAGCTGCACTGAGGTCCAACAGGACAAGCACAGAGATTAGTCCACTGTCAGAGGCTCTAAGAAGATCATTTGTAACCTTCACTAATGCTGTTTCTGTACTGTGATGAATTCTGAAACCTGACTGAAACTCTTCAAATAAACCATTCCTCTGCAGATGATCAGTTAGCTGTTTTACAACTACCCTTTCAAGAATCTTTGAGAGAAAAGGAAGGTTGGAGATTGGCCTATAATTAGCTAAGTAAGCCGGGTCACATGATAGCTTTTTAAGTAATGGTTTAATTACTGCCACCTTGGGAATTCACATACATTGATGATACACATAAGAGACAGTTAGGATTAGGATTCAGTATTTTGCCCAAGGACACTTATAGACTTATGGGTTGAACTGATGTTGAACCTCTGACCTTCCCTGGGCAACCCTGTAACCTGATAAGACATTTTCATAAGCAGTATATGTGGTTCACAGTTGACATTTTAAAGAAACACCATTTATTAGCTGAGAAAATATACTTTGATAGATAACTGAAGGAAAAAAACAGAAAAAATGTTTATTATACATTTGCTTTGCAGAAAATGTTGTTTTAATTTCTCTTTCCCAGAGAAGTCCAGTGTGCCAGATATAAAAACATGAATTCAACTTGTTATTTGAACGATAAATAACAATATGAGTTTTTGGTTTTAAACAAGTTTTTTGACAGATCTCTAAAATATTTTCATTTTTGTGTTTTAATGACAGATGGCCTAATAAATTTATTAAGCACTATCCATGTAACTACAATAAGCAATCAGAACATATATTATTCCTCCATATTTTATAAAATTGATTACATATGATGATATATCTCTATAAAGGTATGAGCTAGATTCTTGTGTAGTAAATCAGTAAAGATATAATCCAGTGCAGAGCCATTAGGGCCACTGTTCTTCACACTGCTTCTGCAGTGTTTCTAGTAGTTGCTGTTGTGGAAGAGAGCTTGTTCCACCATGAAAAAAGTCATACTTTCACTGACCTCCACCACATTGACTGGGTGAATTGTCTAGTGTTATTGAAGTGCAGGTTAACATTGCATACCTTGCACTGAGATGGACCACAGATGCCGTGATGAGAGCACACAGTTTGTGGGTGAGGGTAACAGTCATTCCTTCCTTTATAATATCACTGCTCAAGTTTACAGCTGACCAAAAACAGACTGGCAAGAAACGTACCGGTGTTTCCGAAGGGACAGTCTGTCACAAGCGGCTGCTCTCAGCTTCCAACTTCTACCAGTTAAACTCAAACTACAAACTTCTTTGTATTGGTTTCATTGTTTTTATTGTGATGTACTGTGTTAAAAGAGAACAAGTTAGACAGTGATTAATTAACAATGCTGTCTTGAAAAATGGGAAATAAAACAACTCTATCAACCTCAGTTCAAAAAATGCTGAGTTTAATGTAAATATTCTCTCTTTCCCAGGTCTTTCACAACTGCAGCTGTGTGTCCACCTCCTTTCCAGCAGGCAGCAGGTCGGTGAGGCTGGGCCAGTGTCCTCATGCCAAGGACTGCAGCCGAAGCTTCACCTCCTACATGGTTATATCTGTTCTCGGCTCCTTTATCAGTGCACTGGGAACCACACCTGGCTATATGGTTATTATACGGTCTGTAAAAACTTACTCTGCAAAAACTGACAAAAAAATGACTGATTAACTTTGTGTTGTGATCACCTCTATTACATTGATGAAATAGAGGTAGACAGTGAAATCAAGGGGCTGGAACTAGTAATAGTAAGATAGAGTTGGGCAAGCAGTGGGCATACAGAAGGGCTGATGAGGTTAAGAATCAGGGTGGCACCGAGGTAGGAAGGTTTAAACCTTTGACACAGTCTCTTACACCAGAAGTGACAGAAGGATGGGGCAAAGACTAGATAAAATGCCGAGTTAGATATACTGCTGACAATAAATGATTGTTTGATATGCAGGCACATCAATCCACCGGCTGCACAGGAGCAGGGGGGAGGCACTAACCCAGCATCACGGAGAGACTAGCACTAAACAAGAATAAACAAATGCAAAGAGATAAAGAGAAATGCAGAGACAAGATTATTCCAATGAGACAAGAAAGGTCGCACAAACTTTGTTGTTTTGATGCAATCAAGTACTGGCTGCTGTGACCCTGACTCAAGGATAGCATGAGCAAATTAACTTTCTGACAAGGTTTTTGCTCAGATTTGTGAAACTGTGCAAAAGAAAGCGAGTCCGTATCGCCTGGAAAATGTACTAAATGAAAAGTTTGACCTTTTAAGGAAATAATGTTGAGCATTAAATAACAAGATTGAAACTACTCTTATCTGTGCAGAACTGTAATCAGGACATAACTCAGCACTCAGAGTATCAAGCGAAAACTGCAAGATTGTGCTCGTCTGAAGTTAAACATGGGACAAAGTCTGCTGAGCTTGAATGCATTTGCACTTTATATCTGTTCGAGTAAAATGAATAATAAAACCATTCTGCATAGTGCGGCATGATCTTGCAATATCGAGTGCTTCCACTGTTCCAGTAACTGCCTCATATCCATCCAGTGCTTCTGCTGAGACTAAGATACTTGTTGCTTAGCTTCTTGATTTCTTCTTGTTTTGTACTTACAGATGCATCACACCAGAGCTCAAATCCCTTGCACTGGGTATTCAGACCTTAGTAACTAGGACTCTTGGTAAGCATCAGTACTTTCCGCTGCTTGAGTCCCAAATGTTTTTTTTTCCTCTGGTAATAGTTTTCTCCCCTTTGGAAATGCTGTCTGTAGGTGGAATTCCTGCACCAGTGTATTTTGGAGCCTTGATTGATTTGAC
>VUQJ01007338.1:5901-22031 GCA_015108635.1 Andinoacara biseriatus | reverse complement strand
AGTAAAATACATAAAATGGAATTTAAAGACTCAATAATTCTGCTGTGGATGAGGAGGAATTACAAAACACCCGCGTGTGGAAACTGCACATGTTCTCTCTGGTGGGCCTATCTGCTGCTTTTTATCTGATGTTATAGTTTGACTTTGCTCACACTGACGCACTTAAAGTTTTCCAGCAGTAAATCTAAACAGTTCGCACCGCGCAGAGCGTGTTTATGCAGCTCTGATGAAGACGGATGGGATGGATGATTAATTGATTTGTAGCCACGTGATGTTTTGGGGGATCAGAGAGAAGAGGACCCACCTACCATCGCTGTGATTTACACCCCCCTTCCTCCTCCTTTCTTCTTCTCATGGCTTAGTCATCTTGCGCGCTCCGCATAAGAAAGCCAGTCTCGCGGAGCGCAAACGTCCCTCTAATCGCCCCAAGCGAGCGTGCGGGGAGATAAGTGCATTTTGCGCCAGTTTCGCTAAACTTCTCTAAACTTTCGATGGGACCCGTCGACTGCGGCGAGCCTGGTGCATCTGTTTAACCTGGAGCCGCAGCCATGATCTGTTACGCATTTGGTTCAGTGCGCCCGTCGTTTGGATTTTTACGCACCGTGCTGCTGGGGGTCGTGCAATTAGCAGCACTCGCGCAACATGGTAGGTGAATGTAGAACCTTTTTTTTTATAGCTCAGTGTATGTAACTAGGAAAACATTACCATGATCTGAAGTGAAATAATCTATTAAATGTGTTGTAGCCTTAAATAAAGTGCAGAATTAAGAAAGAGCTGCCAGCGTCTCCATAGCTGCGTGACTTGACTGCGGTCCCATCACTCACCTCCAGAGGTTAGATAGACCCTTCAAAGGCACCAGAAGACAACAAAGCCGGTCACACAGAGAGAGAAACAGTAATTTAGATGCTTAAATTTAGAGAAACTTTTTTTTGCTCTCCTTTTGATCTAAAGATGGTTTCATCTTTTTAAAACATCAAGTTTTTTTTTGCATTGCATGCAGAGACACAATTTCCCTTCATTTAGCTGAGATCATATCCTGCCTGTGTGGGCTTTAATTCACCAACATGGAGTTGATTATCATTTGGAATTACCCTGAAAAAAATGGGAAAACTGTGGCAGTGTTGACTCAGTGGAAATAAAAATGACAAACTTGTAAAGAGAGTCAGAACATGAGTCCTCATAATTGAAACAAGATTAGCAAACAGAATTATGACTCATTACAAAAACACAATACACTGTTGCTTAATACAATCTGCTAATTTCCAGTGATTGGTGCTTTCCCTGCTCTAACTGCTGCTATAACAAAAGATTTTTAAAGATGTTTGTAAAAGGTGCACATAAAGGTCACATTTTGGTGAGCTGCTGTTTTCCCAGTGGTCAGACTTTAGGATTGGAGTGGAATGACCAAACCAGTGAAAATGTTTGAGCTTCAGTCCCGCAGATTACGAGTACTGACTGTAAGAAAATATGTGTCTGGCATACTCCAACCTGCCGCCCTGTCTTCCATCTCGCTCACATCTTTGTCTGCAGGGCGTCCTGCAGCAGATCAAAGCTCACAGTTGTAAACTTCAGGGCAAACTGCTGTAAAATGAAACACTGTGGGGTCCTCACAAAGGTTTCCTGCAGGAGTGCCAGATATTTCTGTGCCAAAGCAAAGTCTACCACTACTCAAACGGGAACATTTTGTTTAGTTGACAACAGCCTTATGACTTTATTGTTTTTGTTTTTGTGTGAAAATCCCAGCAGATCAGCAGCGCCAACAACTACGCCACAGTCAAAGTCACTTAAATCAACTTTTTTCCCCATTCTGATGCTTACTTTAAACTTCAGCAGGTCACCCTGACCATGTCTATATGCCTAAATACATTGAGCTGCTGCCATGTGATTGGCTGATTAGTAATTTGCATTAAGAAGGTGAACCTAATAAAGTGAGTGTCTCAAAAGCAGAGCTGGTTATGCTTTTGTGATGCGATTCTGTGTGTGTCATCAAAATGTGGTCCTCAAGTCACCTCCTCGAGCAGGAACTACTAAAAGGTGTTTTCACATCTGTCTGAAGGGATTTTATCAACACAACAGCATCACTGTCCAAGCTGGAGCGATAAAGCTTCACAGGTGTGCTGCTGAAATTGAAATGAAGGCTGAGTTCAAAGACAGGTGAAGGCCGATCCGTGAGCACTGAGAACTCATATCGTCATGTAATGATGCTTTAGTTCATCCTCTGCCTGAAACATCCTGTTTAAGTTCCTGTCTTTTTTAAGCTCCTCCTCCCCAAAATACTTAAATTGGTCCAAAGGGATTAGGTGTCCAACACAATGAGAGACTTATTCACTTTCCCTGAATTCTGGGGTTTCATTAAAGTGTCTCTCAGTAGTATAAATGCTGTTTTTCCACCTTTAGAAGGAACATGTGGCAAAACATGTATTTTGTGGTTATCTATCATTACTGCTTCAAACCTTGTTCTTAAATAGAGACAATGAAGCATCATAACTGTTAGCCTTCACAAAAAGTGCTGTTATTAGTGACAGTAAGTCACCATCATATAATTTTAGCATTTTTAGAACTCTTTGCCCTTTCACTGGTGGTCTGACTGTTTCGTCTCTGACTGGGTAAAAGACCCATAACCTCACTTGTGTTAACACCACCTTCTCCTAAATTAATCCTCTTTCCTGAGAAACTGGAGAATTCCCTGCTAAAGCCCTGCACATCTGGCTGCTGAGGGTCTTCCCTCCCAGTGGGATCCCTCCAAACCCCCCAGGGGGCTGGTTCATTTACCTCCCCCACTTCTTTGTAAATTCATTAAGACACCAATTGGAACAGTTTAGCCAGCAGCACCTCCTTCCTGAAGACCTGGTTGTTTGGACAACCTGTGACCTCGAATCTTGTCAGCAGAGCAGACGAGGTGTACACTCAGACAGGCGACAGTGTAAACAAAAGCATTTGGTTTCAAGAGGCTGTCAGCATGAAGACCAGCCAGTAAGCCCTTGTTTAGGCTTGGGATCACTGGCGGCAACTTCACCCTGCCCAATCATGACTTTGAGGGTCCTAAAACATCCTGCCCTGATGTAACTTTACTCATCTGCCTCTAAGGTTTGTTAACTAATACCCTTGTTGACAAGTCTGACCCATTCAATTCTACAGATGTACAGCTTTAGAGGGGGTGATGCTGTGGAAAAGTACTTGTCCTGCACAGAAAATCTCCCTGGTCTTCTCAGCTTCTCAGGCCTGTCATGCACTGTTGGTTTTAGCGTCCTTTCCTGGGGCGAGTTAACAGAAGCGAGAGGCTCAGAGAAATGCCTGTTATTCCAAACAATTTAGATAACCTGTGAGATGTTCACCACCCTAACACAGAAGAGCAAATTGTATCCATAGATTTGTCACCTTTTTCTTCAGAGAGCTTTCATTTTTGGTCACTTACAGGTTCATCATATAATTCTTCTGTTATAATAAACAAGCTGTTTGGTCACTTCTGGTTTTCAAGATGGATTTTCTGTGAAAATGCTGTAAGCTGCTACGCTGAAGTCATAACTCAAGTTTGTTAACAAATGCTCAGTTTAAATCCTTCATTTCAAAACTGAGGCTTTTGTTCCAGTCAGAGTACAACTGATTTTCAGCTTTGGGTATTTTGCACCACTGAGAAGTAGCTATAATAACTTTTATTTCAAATATTCTTTGAATATTTGAATATTCTTTATATTTTGCTAGGAAAATGGGAAATAGGTGCAGTGATTCATTGAAACATGTACAAACAGTCTTCAGGAATAGTTCTCCAGGCTTCTTGAAGGACATTCAAAGCTCTTCTTTGGATGTTTCTGCCTTTTGTTCTGTTCTCTGTCAGGATAATCCCACACTGCTTCAATAATGTTGAGGTCCAGGCTCTGGGGAGGTTATTCATCTGCTGTAGATAGGTTTTTTATAGGCTCCACTTGTCCAGTTTTCTTCATATTTTTTAAGGACACTGTGCACAACATGCTAATAGCTCTTTGGGAATCACCTTGTTGGTGCAAAAATTATATTTTATGCCAGTCAAACTGTGTTCTCTTTGATATGTTTTATAGCTTCAACTAAAGAAATATGAACTTCCTACTTGGTCCAACTGTGACTGAAAACTAGATTAAGAAGTGTGGCCCAATACTTTTGTCCATATGAGGCATTTTTGAGGTTTCCTCAGATAAAGACCATTCATTGAAAATGCTATTACGTGAACCTTGAATTCAAATTGTTTTCACAGAGTTAAAAGAAAAATAAAAAATTTTCACCTAAAGTCGGCTGCAAGAGATAAAACGTCTCCGTGAGACATTCATGCACTTTTGTTTTGTCTACCCTCTGTAATGTGTGTCCTTTACATGGCTGAACAGCAGGACTCTGACACAGATAAAGAGCTGATCTAATCAAGGCCAGTTTTCATTTCCTTTAGCTCAGAGCTGATGGACTGAGTGGAAAGAGTTTCAAGTTTGCAAAATGCTGCTTTGTTTCCTGCAGAGACAACCTTCCAAAAGATCATCATCTTAAAGTTCTCATAACATACACTGTAGCTTTTTGTTGTTGGCATATAGCAAATTGAAAATACTGAAGCTCTGTCTTCTTTTCCACATTACTTTGGCACCTTTATTCCTTCCTTTTCACAAGTTTAGTTTGTCATCTTTGTCATTGTTGTTGTCAGCTCCGGAGTGCCACCCAGGAGGCCATCGGTCTCTGAGCAATCCCTATCGAAGTGTCAACTTTGACTCCACTGAAATCCAGAACACCGCCATCCAGGATTTGATCTGTGACCACTCGCTGTCTCCAGGCTGGTACAGATTCTGGATCAACAACAAGCCGGCAGAGATGCCGACAACCTGTGTTGAGGTAAAATGCCTAAAGTGCCAGGCAAGTTCTGTCACTGAGGTGTCTGTGCTCACATTCCCCCAAATCTGCGCTTCCTTCACTGTTAAAAAGTCATCACCGTCAAACGTGCAGCATTTGGATGAGTGGTGTCACAGGCACCTCCAGTCCAGGTGCAGGTTATAACAACCCCTTTATAGAGGTAATGACTGTTTCTGTGTGTGGCGTCCTGCAGATGAACCGCTGTGGCACCCAGGCTCCGGTGTGGCTGTCACTGAAGGACACCTCGCTGCCACCGCCTGGTGAGGTCCGCCAGCTATCCGCCTGTGCCACCTGGCAGTTCTTCCATGGAAGCGCCAAAGACTGCTGCCTTTTCCGTATCCCTGTCACAGTGCGGAACTGTGGAGAGTTCATGGTTTACTACCTGCAGCCAACGCAGGGGTGCATGGGATACTGTGCAAGAGGTCAATATTCATCTACTGTTTTTTTGCTGTGAAAGTTAGAAGTTAAATCAAAGTGTTGCTGCTGATGTAGACGGCAATTTCAGAAGGAGCGAGGGAACCCTGAGTTTGGGTGGTTTCATCAAAATACTGTAAGAGATCGTTGGGGATGTGAAATAGAAAATCTCAATAAAATAACTTTATTCTTATATTAAAGAGATGAATTATGGTATGTTTTTTAGCCTGATAGTAGAAAGGTTGTTGATTAATCTCATTTTTCAGTTGTTTCTGATTCGGGGCCCAGACTATGCCCATCAGGGGAGGTGGAAGTCAATGGTCGATGCAAAGGTACAAGACTTTAAATATATGCGTTTATCTCTGTATAAAGAGCTCTCTGCACCCACAATTTCCTGTTGGAATACACAAATAAACCCAATTAATGTTACTTCACTAACTGTGCACATCTAACTTTAGTGGCTGTCCCATCCCTGCCCTCCCGACCGGTGATCACTGCGGAGCTCATTGGCCACAGCGTCCACCTGAAGTGCTCCTTCATCCCGCCACCATGGAGCCAGATGCTGGGCTTCCAGGTGGTTTGGGCCAGACACATTGGACATAGCATGAAGGCCGAGATCAGACAGGAAGCCACACTGAAGCCCTTCTCTATAGTCGAGATGGATGGCTTACACTTCAGGCTCGGGGAAACGGTAATTTCTGCCAGGTGAAAGTCTTGGGGCGCACATGTGGTGGGTTTAACCTCCTCGAGTGGCCCACAATCACCCCAACCTGATTTTTTAATTTCTTTCCTGAGCTCAGGCTCACAGAGAAAAGGCAGAGGAGCAAGATATGTCATATCCAGTCGAGAGAAGGCACGAAAATGTTGGGGAAGTTAAATCAGTTGCAGGTTGGAAAAGCCTCACTCCATATGTGTCCCATTTAAGCCGGCCTCCATTCACATCTTCACAGTGAATTCTAGCAAGTTATTTTTATACGAACAAATGCACGTATATATAAAATAAAGCTGTTTCTTGTGTTGATTTCTTGGCAACTCTGCACTCACGCAGTAGTGTAGCAGTTCTTGACTAAATGTGGATGTTTCTAGAGGGACATCACCACATTTTGGGATTTAAGCACGTGATAGCCAGAAAAATTCAAAATTAGCCTTCAACTTTCCCAGTCCGACCCATTATTATAGCAATTAAAAATGTAGAAACATTTTTAAAATAGGTAACAGAAAGCTATGTTTCAAATGAAGGGGAAAGCTGATTCACAGCAGCATGAAGGTAGTGGGTAAATTTGATGGTTTTTTGTGGTTCTGAGTTATTCTCAAAGTGCCCCAAATTATCATTAATACCCAGTCAGAATGCCATCAGCTTTATTCCTTTAGACTGATTTAGACGTATTTGTTCATTAGCCCCTGCACATGATTTGAAGTCAGCTTTGCGTCCTCGGAGGATCACATGTAGGTCTGGCTTGAAAGCTCAGTCTACATGTTTCATGCTTCTGACAAATAAGCAGAAGAACTGAAGATTTACAAGGAAGAATTATGATAACAGTAATCTTGGGCATCGGGAAAAAAAGAAAGAAAGCCAAAGGTTGATGGAATTGATGGCTAAATATGAGCAGTTGTTTACGAGGTTCCTTTCTTGCACCTGAAGCTGACTCTGAGTAGCTGCACCGCTGTCCTGCACTGGAGTAATAACTGTTATGATCAGCCTTTGTCTTTCCAAGATGTCAACACGCTGCTGCACAGCCTCATTTCCAAACCACCAGACCATGCAGGCTGCTGATGGCTTTCATTTCCTGGAGAAGTGATATGTTGCTAGGAAACACAAAGTTATTAGATATTTCAGCATGATGCTATTTGACACTGAGATGATGTCACTCTCAGTTTTTGTCATCTTACAGCTGTGGACCACTCTGCCCCCATATCTGCACACCAGGGTTGCATTAGTTGGGTCTAGCACAGGGCTGGGCTCGCTCACCAGGCTCGTCTTTAACACATGTTGATATAGCAGCTGGGCAGGGTCAGAGGTCATCTTCATCTTTTTTTTTTTTTTTACCTTGAGAGAGTTAAATGTTAGTGCTTCTGGAGACTGGGATTGTTTTATTTTGAGCTACATCTGGAAACATTTAGATAAATCACAAATACAGTGACAGTCGTACACTGCTGACCTTTTTCATGACATTGTAGAAACGTTATGCGCTCTTCCGCTCTCATGTATCAAAAGCAGCGACGGTTACGCAGCACCAGGTTTGTTTGAGGAATCAAAATGTGAAAGATGGTTTCAAACTCCATTATGCCTTCATCTTTTACTCCTCTAAGAACTCTCTAAATGACTCATGAAAAGAGCTACAAGCATCCCACTGTGTACTTCTGCAACAGGGTGTAAATGGACAGATTAGCGATGATCTGTAAAAAAAGAAAAAAATACAGCATACAGTAGCAGTTAACGGTTTGGACGAACAATGGTACTGGTACATCTGTAGCAATTCACATCAATATCAATATTGTAAAGAAATATGAATTATAAAAATGGTAAATGGACTAGTGCTTATGTAGCACTTTTTACTCACCCATTCACACAAGCACCTTCTGTTAACCTAGCATGATGATGGGACTTGAACAGCAGAAACTGCCACAAAAAATAAATGCATGCAAGATTTAAACTGATAAACAGTTAAAAAGTGAAAAAAATGGTTGGACTAATAAACTAAAAGAATGGCTAACAGCTGAAATTGTTAGCTAAAAGCATAAAAATGGTTGAAACTGTGAAACCAAAAGTTTTCTACAAGCAGTAGAAACCAGATGCAGTTAAACTTCATGCTAGCTATAGCATTGTGTGTCTGACCCACAAAATACGAAATTCTTCTACAGAGAAGATGATAATTTAATAAGTGTAGTCTAAAACAATGCTACAACACAGGTAATGACTGATATTACCTGCAATACCCCCCCAAAAATTAAGCTTTGGCATCGTCACAGATGGTAATAGCGTATCCTCCTTTAGCGAGCTGAGAACTGCTGGTTGGTTCTCGATCCACCAGAAACCTGATTTGTTCTACGCAGTGCAACAATGCACGTACTTCCTGCCACTGCTAAAGTATTAAAAGAATCGCTTTCTTGTTGTTATTAGATTAAAATTACCAAATTACAGCTATCTAAAATCTATATATTATGTTCACATTACTGTTATAAAAATGTGCATTATATTAATTGTAAATGGACTGTGTTTATGTAACGTAACAATGCATTTCAGGTCATGTTATCGAGTAACAGGGAAGTACTGTAACAAATTACTTTCTCTGGGGAGTAATTAAGTAACGTACTGCATTACTTTTATGGAATTTAGTAATGTACTACTTTACTGTTTTCCAATAATGAACCCAACACTGACTCACCTTTATTGGACAGGGCAGGTTTCTGGTGAAACATAGTAGATAAAGAACTAAAATAGTCAGCTAAAATTAGGAAATAGAAAGCTGGAAAATGACTAGCAGTTGAAATTGTAGGCTAAAAGTATAAATTAATGGTCACTAAGCATTATAAATAGCTGTTAAATGGAGTAACAACCAAAAGATAAATGGCTGAAGTAGCAAACCAATAGTTATAAATAGTTGAGATGGTTTCCTAAAAAAAATAAAGATTTCTTGAGTCTAGCATTGTTGGTTTGCCAGATGAAAAAGTGGTTTAAAAACGGCTGATTCAGACTTCATGCTTCAGCTGATTTTCCCGCTGTAGTTCTCCTGCAGTGTGTCGACTTTCAGAGCCAACTACAGCCACACCAGATCGACTTCAAAAGAAAGTGAGAGTTTCTACGCTGGACTGAAGGTAAACTCTCCACTGACTGTTTTATCTCCATCATACACATCAGGGACATGGATTTGAAGACCGTGGTCTAGTTTTATTTCTCAGTGACAACCTCGTAAACCTTGCTCCTTCCTCAGTTCTCTCTAGATGTGCTCCACATAGCAGAGAACAGTAAGGAGCACGAGGTGACCGTCCACAGTACCGTGCCCATCCCCTGCTTCGCCTCACACGTCGGCCACCAGTGTGGAGTCCCTCTGGCTCTGACTGTCCACGACTCAGGTGAGACCTGCGGGAAAAACAGGAGATTACATCCGTGCCGTCAAATTTATCTGCAAGGCCATAATAAAGCTACAGTTTGATTGCAGTTTAACCTGCAATTGAGTTAAGCTGTTTGGAAACAGCTCTGGATTGGAAGTGAGTGCCTGCAGCAACAACTACAGCTGAACAAACATGCCCTTGTTTAACTATCAATGTGCTCTTTATTGGGCAGTTATCTACAAAAATATCACCAAACAGAAATTAAAGCAGCTGAATAAGCTGTTTAGACCACAATCATTCATTATTAAAATCATTTAAACTCCCTGAATATATCTTTACTTTCTGGGGAGCTTATTGTTGTTATTCCCAGACTCACCTTCTACATTATCACATAACATCCAGCTAAGAAAGACATTGTTAGAGTTCTGCAGGCAGCTGTGTGCTGTCTCTTAACATTAATTTACTGCTGTGCTGACATCCACAGACAGTCTTGGACATGAGGTTTCCAATGTGGGGCTGTCCACCTGCCAGGTGGAGCTCCAGCCGAACACCTGCAGTGAAGGCAGCTGTGGTCGGGCAAAGTTTTTTGTCACTGCTGTGACTGATTTCACACGCGACGGGAACCGTGCGAGCCTGATCGCCGCTTTGCCCGGACCCGCTGCTCCACGGCTCTGGAGAAGCTACGTCCCCACATCCCTCAAAGTGAGTGAGTTGATTGAAAACTGACCTACAGTTGCATTTCTGTGTTTGTACCTTTTGAATTGATGCCTGTTTGTTATTTTGAGTCTGAGGTGTTAGTTCCAGTTTTTGGTTTTCTTCATTGTTCTTCTTCATTGTTAAGTCCTTGTTCTTGATATCTTTAGTTGGTTTTCTGTGTTTAGCCCTCTCAGGCCTCCTTAGTTTTGGTATGAGGGTTCAGTTTTTGGTTGGTTTATTCCTTGTTTTACCTTTCGTGCTTCCCCTGAGTTCCCCGTGCCTTTATGTCACGTCTCTGTCTGATAATGATTCTGCGTTTAGTTATTTCGTGTTTTATTTTTGTGACCCAGGTCAGGTGATAGACCCAAAACTTACCACACACTCTGAAAAGAACTGTATATAAAAGGTGTGCATTCATTTGAACACAAATAAAACTATTTACAATATATACGAAAACACGAGTCCCCCGGGAAGACTTGAATTAAAAAGAAAATATTAAAAACATCCACAAAATAATAAAAAAAAATTAAAACCTTAACAATAAAATCCACGGCTGCTTCGGTCACCAGCTGTCCTGTCATAAGGAAAAACAAACAATTACACTGGAGGAGGTACAATAAACTCTATAGTTGGCGCGGACACAAAAGCACAAGTTAACAAACCTACATGCAAACAGGGTTCACTCCCAATATCCTAATTCGCTGCTACGCATGCACAAGAGGCGGCTGAACAAACAATGAGAAAGAAATATAAAAAGAAAGGGTCTCGCACCAATTTCCCCTCGCTCCTCCACATGTTCCCAAAATAATAATAAAAACAGAAGTGGACACAATCCTCAGCTACAAGCCCCACAATTCAAACCCCGTCGCAACCAGATGCGACCTTTCCTTCCAAAAGGATAATAAAAAGAGGAAAACTTCGGCTTAACCAGCCAGTGTCTGCAGCAGCATCATTAAAAAAATGGAGTAATAAAACACCAGCGGTCAACGGCGGGTACGGCAAAACAGCAGCGTAGTACTCTATAAAAAAATAAAGAAAAGGGGACAGGACAGGACACGGGGGATTAAAACAATACAATTTGGAGGGGATACCATCCCGACCTTACCACACCAACAGTTTTTTATCTGTCTCCAATTTTAGAGTCCACCCCGCTGGGAATGAAATGGGATTGCACCGCTTCCTACAGTCAGAACACAAACCTTAGCACTAACTCTATGCTAGCCAGAGTAGGAGCAAAACTCTCCAATGCCTACCTTGAACACAAGCGCATTCTCCTTGGATTACCATGGAAAGTAACTTGCTGCACACGTTAGGGATGTATTGCTCCGACGTATTCCAGTATTCCAAACATTTCACCACAGATGCCATGATGATCGGCACCTGTGCTTTTGTCAGTGTTTCCCAGCCCTTGTGCTTCTACTAATAATTCCAGTAGCTTTTCCAGTGTTTTTAGTTTTCACTTTTCCCCAAAGTTTCTCCTTTTGGATTTCTATTGTTTGCGTACTCTCCACCATCAGCCAAAAAATGTTTTTATTTTTTTTTGCTGCCTGTTTCACCTGTATGAATTTGGAGCCTACTTAACATTCAGTCTGCACATCCTGCACATCCATAGCAAATATGCTATGAAAAAGATGTCATTTGGATGGGAGCATATGTTGCTCTAAAACCTGTATGTACCCTTCACCATTGATGGTGCCTTCCCACATGTGTAAGCTGACAATTCCATAGGCGCTAATGGCGCTAATGGCACTAATGGCGCTAATCTCGTTAGTCCAGAAGATACGGTGTTCATGTTTTCCAAAAAGAATTGAAATCTTCAGTTTGTCTGACCACAGAACAGTTTTCCACTTTGCCACAGTCCATTTTAAATGAACTTTGGCCCAGAGAAGATGGTGGCATTTCTGGATCATGGTCACATATGGCTTCTTCTCTGCATGATAGAGCTATAACCTGCATTTGTGGACGGCACGGTGATCTGTGTTACAGACAGTGATTTCTGGACGTTTGCCTGAGTCCACGCACTGATTTCCATGAGAGAATTGTGCCTCTGAGAAACTCTGTCTCTAAGATGCTGTTTTTATATCCGATCATGTTACTGACCTGTTGCCAATTAACCTAATTAGTTGCCAAATGCTCTTCTTTTGTTTTTAGTACCACTTGGCTTTTCACCCATTCCAACTTTTTACAGATGTGTTGGTGCCATTAAATTCAAAATGAGCTAATATTGCTCATGAAATAGTGAAACATCTCAGTTTTAAACATCTGATATGTGTTCTATTGTGAATAAAATATTGGTTTGTATTGCATTGTGTTTGTATTCATATTTTACACAGGGTCCCAAATTTATGGAAATGTTTTTGTGTGTGTGTGTGTGTGTGTGTGTTTGTGTGTGTGTGTGGTTCATGCAGAGTTCTCTGGGATCTGAAGAGCTAGAAACTGTAGCAACTGTTGTCCTTGAGGCAGATTGAGAGATCCTAGAGGATTTTTTTAACTCTTGAAAACAATTTCAGTCCATTCTTGAGCATCTTGGGGGAAGCCCTGAGGAGGTTTAAGGGATAACTGGAATCTCAGACGTGCAAGTTAAACGCAGGATGTGCAGAAACTGTCAAATAAGGACTCTCCTCTGGCCTTTAAGAAGCTTTTTATAAGATCTCCAGGGTCATAAGTAGATAAAAGCTGGGTTTGCGGCACCATGGATGCTTTGTGCTGGGGTCCTGCATTAAACACAATCCTTAAATGGGTTCTTGGAGTCCCTCAAGATAAATAAGGGCTCTTCAAGTGGTCTTTTAATAGATTCCATTATGTCTAATGGGAAGAGGGCACCAGTGCCCCAAGCTAAATGAAGAATGAAAGTATTACTTTAATCAGAGAGAAGTAGTACAATGACTCCAAATAGCAGGTTTTTCCATCATATTGTTTACATATACACACAATTATGCAGTTCTTTGTAAAACTGGAGAGGAGATTGGGGTTTAGGACCCAATGTGCACTTGTTTGATGGTTTGACATAATGTTTAAAGAGTGCCTCTCTAAGTGCTCATTAGTTGTGTCCACACAAGCTCTGACATTATGTAAGACGTGATGTCAGCCCTCCAGACCCTGTCTCTGAGGAGCCTGCTGCAGAAGAGTTTTCTCATCTCTGTTGAGTGAAAACATCAAAGCCTAAGGCCACAGGGTCAGAGGGTATAGCCCCCTTAATCTTTCTTCTGCTGACCTCTACCCCACCCCCTAGGTTTTGGTCCAGGATGTTCCCACTTCCATCTGCTACTCTTTGACTGACCCACATGTCATTACACTAGATGGCAGGTAATTTAACACCAGTTTTTCATCAAATGAATCCATTCATAAGGCTGTTCATCCAATAAATAACAGTTACAGTAATCAGCTTTGATTATCTTGTTAAACACAGGATTTATTAAAATAGCTGCATGTCATGTTTCAGGCGATATGAGAACCACCAGACTGGCACGTTTGTCCTTTACCGGAGCCTCATCAGAGAATTCGAAGTCCATTCTCGCCAGTGGGACTGTGGCAGCCGACACTACTCTGTTGCATGCAACTGTGGGGTTGCGGTGCGAGAGGGGAACGAGCTTGCTATCTTTGACATGTGCAATGGCCAGCTACAGGAAACAAGGCCACAGCTTGCCCTTAAGAACCTCGGTGACAGTGAGGGGAGCCGGGTCAGGGTGCTGGAGTCACACCAAGGGAAGAAGGTCACCGTAGGTATCTGGATAGTTTAAAACTGGTGTCTATTTGTTTGGCTAAATTCATGGTAAAATCAAGTAAAGATCTTTATTCAGTCATATTTATCATGTAAATTGAATAAAGAATGGACAGTTCTCTCTGGTTTTAAGTTGTTATTAACTGCATGAGGAGGCTATGTTAACTAGCTGTTGGATGTGACTCTCCTCTTGTAGTTGATCTTTCCTTCCGGGGCCTTTGTTAGGGCTGATATTGGCGATTGGGGGATGAGTCTGTCTGTCCGGGCACCCAGTGTGGACTACAGCAACACTCAAGGCCTCTGTGGTACCTTCGACCACAATGGCAACAATGATTTCCAGACGTTAGATGGAAGCTCTTACGGCCCTGATGACCTGCATAGCTTCATAGAGGCCTGGAGGTCAGTCTGGGACACAATGTAGACTCTAATCATCAAAGTTATAAACTTTTCTTAGGGCTAACATAATTCAGCTGAACTCTCCACAAAGTTATTTGTTTTCCCTTCCTTTGTGTGTTTTAGGATAGCTCCTGGTGAGAGTTTATTTGACAAAACACCTCCTGGGATGACACAGGAGGTCAGGAGTTCTTTCTGTCAGTGCCAGCCAGGATACATCACTTCTCAAGATACTGGCAGGGGAATGAGAAAATTGTATGATCCCTCTGCTCGCTCAGAGTGCATAGCATATGATAATGTGGATTACACATCTGTGTTCCCCTCCATGGACACAACAGTGGAATACATCAAGAGCCTGGAAAGAGAGGAAAGCGTTCTGGATATATCTCCCTCCAACAGTCACCCTCTCGAGAGGAAGGACCTCTGGTTTCATGGCAAGAACAAGCAAACCAATGACAGTGATCTTGAACTGGACGGTGAGTTCAGGAAAGATCTTCTGCTTTCTGTTGACAGGCCAAAGAGACAGGCATCACTTGAATTCCAGCCTGTGTTCATGGCACAAAGCCTCAGCCAGGCTGATCTGGAGGGCTACGCTTACTTTTTCCCAGAGGATCACCTGGCAGAAACTCGACCAGTGGTGCAACCCTCATGGCCCACACCAAGTGGCCTGACCTCGGCTAAAGCCCTTGAAGTTTGCCAGCTGGCTTTGGCCAACTCTACTGTCGGCGCTGTGTGTCGGGAGCTGCTGGGACGCCGTCTGGATGAGGCAGTGGATCTCTGCATGCTAGACCTGCAGCTGAAAGATGACCTGGGCTGGGAGGAAGCGCTGCTGCCTTACCTGGAAAACGAGTGCGAGAGAAGGCTGCTGGAAAACCGGACCCATAGTGCCTTGGAGATTGCTAGTCCACCAGGAGCATACGGGGAAGTGGTGACAGCCCTGCGATGCCCCAATTTTTGCAATGGAAATGGAGAGTGTACAGAATGGGGCTGTCAATGCTATCCCAATTACAGCTTCCATGACTGCAGCCTGGCCATCAGTGAGTATCATGGACAGTTATTCACTTGGCAAACACTGCATACATTAAAGTTGAATAAAAGTCTCACCGGTACTAATCTCTTAAGACTTGATATTAGCTATATTGATTGATTAATAACACTAATCTTAAACACGTCAAAGAAGAACACATTTCATTGACTTTCAAACAATCTCTCTTCTAATAGGTCAGCCAGTCGAGATAACGGATTTGGAGAATAGTGGACTCTGCGATATTCGATCTTACGACTGTCGCAGCATTCGGGTCTTTGGCCTCGGCTTCATTGATTCTCCTGACCTGAGCTGCTATGCCACCAGACTGAAGGTGAAGAGGGGCTAAGGCTAAAATCAGTTTAAGAGATTTCAAGCCCAAAGTGTTGGTGTTCTTTTTTTTTTTAATCTTTCCTCTGAATTCCTTCTGCAGTACATAAACAAAGCCTGGGTTCCAGGGGAAAAACAGCGAACTAAAGCCACCTTCCTCAGCTCCAAGACTTTAGACTGTGTAGTACCATCACTGAGCACCACTGCCATCACTACGGAAGACTTCATGATGAACGACAAACCATACGCACGCTGGGAGATTAAGGCAAGACTCATTTTCATATTAACCTAGAATTAAAGTGTCTTTTTTTTCTTACTGTTTCATCAGGATGTCTTTACATTATTGTCTGTATCAGGTCACCAATGATGGCTCCCAGTACAGCCAGGTAAAGGTGCTGACAATCTACGATGGCATTTGTCAGGTCTGTGAGGCCTCGCACTCAGGACTCTGTAAGTTAAAGGTAACTCGCATACAAAAGGGAAACAATGTTTTTGTTCTTGGAAAGTTGTCTATGTGCTGCCATTTTAATGAAAATTATTATAATTATTTAAATTCAAGCAGATGGAACTAAAAAAAAAAGCCAAATATCATTTGTCATTATTCTGAGATTGCAAGAAAGTGAAATACAAAAGTAG
>VUQJ01007337.1:8956-23193 GCA_015108635.1 Andinoacara biseriatus | reverse complement strand
CCCCCCCCCCCTTCCGAGGCGATTTCCACAGTAAGATTACAAATAAAATCTTTGCAGGAGAAAGCACCCCGAGAGGACAAATATCTCAGGAAATGGGCTTAATCCACTTCACAGAGCCAGACTAAGCCTCACTTTCCTCTTTATTTCCCACAAAAAAAAAAATTAGCTGTTTTATTTTCTGAAGAATCATTTTGCCTCCACAGGAATCTGAGTAATAAGAATGTTAAACAGCCATTAGTACAGTCAAAAGTGTAACAAGCTAAAAAAAAGTACTAGAAATATGCTTATATAGTCATTCTTGACATCTGGAGAGCAGATCAAGAGTGTCAGTTAAATTTCTGTGTTTGTGGATGCAGGTTACTATGTGTATCTGTATGCATATGAATGTATTATAACAACACTCGCTTTGCTCCAGTAAGACTTTAAAACCAGAGAACATCTGTAACACTACTTTTTAATAAACGGAAGGGAAACAGAGTGGGCACATCTGAGGACGTAAGGTATATTTGGGGTCAGTATGGGTGGGCCGTGACACCGTAAGAAGCAGTAGTGACCACATGTGCAATGCTGGTAATAAATTCCTCCCTCTGCCTTTGCACAGAACATACAGTAGAACTAAAATTCAAAAGATCATGGTGTATTTAGGGACCCACAGAGCATTCACAGCATCCCAGTGACTGTTCTTTTAAAAATAAATAAATGCCATGTGCCATTTTATTTGCTCGAGTGGTTAAGATGTTGCAGTAATCATGACAAAGGCCATGGATGGAGCACTAAAACAGGTAACTTTAATGGAGAAAACTCTTTTGTGCATATCCTGTTACAAAGTGATAATCTGAAGTGTTTTCTTTTAAATCTTCCATAACATTAACCATGAGTTAATTGCTGTAATTGCAGGCAGGATCCCTGCAGTCAAAAGAAGATTGTTATTTCCACATGCAATAATTTATATTTGGCCATATGGCTCCATTCTGGGACATCCCCACAATTCCATGTGTGTACATGAAAACTCAGAAGTGGGAAAACCTACCATGCAGAATAGACTCGGCACCAGTGACAAAGTATCTGACACCGATTAAGTCAAAGAAAACATTAAAAAAGGAGAAGCTGTGGCCTGGACCCACTTTTGCCTTCACCACATCCCAAAAGTGCGCTGGAGTGAGATCTGGTGACTGTGGAGGTCATCTGAGTGCATAAAACTCACTCTCACGTTCAAGAAACCAGTTTGCGATGATTGGAGTTTTCTGCTCTTAGCTGACAGGAGTGGCACCAGGTGTGGCCCTCTGCTTGCCTTCCTTGTTGCCTTTCTATCACCTCCAAGCAGTTTATCCCTTCTCCTCTGACCTCTGACATCAGCAAGGCATTTTCTAATGCTCACTGGATATTTTCCCTTTTTCGGACCGTTCTCTGTAAATGGTTGTGTTGGAAAATCCCAGCAGATCAGCAGTTTCTGAAATATTAATTTCTGAAATACCACATTCAAAATTACTTAAATTACTTTGCTTCCCCATTCTGATGCTCGGTGTAAACTTCAGCAGGTTGTCTTGACACATCTGCATGCCAAAATGCACTGAGTTGCTGACATGTGATTCACTAATTAGACCTAACGTTGGTTTTATTAACAATACATCAGATCATTTGACTTCCCCAGACACCTTTTTTCCCCCAACAGATTACCATAGTAAACTTGTACAATAACTTACAATTATTAATAATAACAGTATAACCAGGCAGTTAAATATGTGTGGAACTATTCTTCTAACTGATCACATTCTTTTCATTTAATATTAATGCCTCTGCACTGCTTGCTGTATTAATGGACACAAGAGGCAGAGATACTGTTCAGTATCGACTCCTTGTGTTCTCCTTGAACCTGGCACGTCTCTTCTTGAGTGACTTCGCCTTTAGCTGCCGACTAGGACTAATAAAGAAACCAGTTGAAAAAAATAACTTGTCAAAACTGTTTGACAAGTTCTTTCTTTAACTGTACTGCTTTTAAGTGTGCATGAATACGCACTACTGTAAATGCCCTTTGCACGCACATGGTGTTGAAACAAGACATGCAGCAACTTGACCGTCCTAATCTGATTTCTATAAAAGCTTTCGAGGCAAAAGCTGCTCACACTCTCGATACGCTTAATATCTATAAAGTTCATACCCGTAACTTATTCTTAAATCTTTAACTTTTGACTTTTATTATTTACAATGTCAATAAGAATTATATATTTAGAATGACTCGTGACTTATTTTTCTGTTTTACTTGGAATTTCATATGTCACAGCCTAGTGACTCAGACTCGACTCAGGGCTACAGCATGTACATCATGCAGATAATTGGATTTGCTTTTTGTTCTTAATTTATGGGCAAATCTTAAAGTATGCAACTTTAAAATTAAACTAAGAATAATATGTTTATTCATGTATTTCAGTTTACTTTAGAACCACATTCCTTTCTATTGTATGACCCATGATGACCCAGTACTTATAATAGTGTTCCTTAACATATACTGCACTAGATACTGTATGGATAAATAT
Source organism: Andinoacara biseriatus (assembly GCA_015108635.1). Lineage (NCBI taxonomy): Eukaryota > Metazoa > Chordata > Actinopteri > Cichliformes > Cichlidae > Andinoacara > Andinoacara biseriatus. The sequence goes on along the minus strand of VUQJ01007337.1, from coordinate 20,659 downwards.
ATTGGCGGAGAGCTTAAAATAGTTGATCAACTATCAGTGCATACTGAACCAAACAAACTCCTTTTTCGAAGAGAAAGAATGACAGAATGCAAATTTAAATCAACTCCAGCCAAGTGTACAGCTGCATGAAGCTTGATGTTCACATAACACATAATCAAACTAGAAAGAACAACCAGCACAAGAAACCTCTCAGTGAATTGCATCATCCATCAGGAAAATTGCTCAACAGCAACAGCACAACCACAAGAGAGTGACAGATGCAGATAAAAGTTTGAATACACTGAATCATCCTTTCAAAAACAGGTTTCATGGAAGAAATAATAGAGCCAATCTTGGATTACTGAGCCTTGTTGTCATGACAGGTTAAAAACTGACAACTCTTGAAATAGAAGCTCTGAAACATTGCCAAAACACTTTAGTATCATGCCATCCTCCCACATTCTCAATGCTCTGTTACAGAATCATTTTCTTCCATTTGAGAGGGACCCCTAGAGTCCAGTCTAAACAATCTGATATGGTACAACTCACTCGTTTGCCTTTCCTCTCCCTTCTCATACTTCTAGTATTACCTAAGCCCGCTAACGCTGGCCAAAAGAAGCATGGCATTGACATCCCAGCAGCTCAAGAAATTTGTTCCACAGCTTTCAGGGGGCAACCTAAACCTTCCTTCCTAGCAGATCATACAGAGTGCAAGGATGCACAGATGTGGTTTAGTTTGGGTGCAGAGTAATGAGAGGTGGAGAGGTGCTACATCTTACAAACCCACACTAAATCTACCTTTTCCTTCGCTCACTCTCAGATACAACTCTTTGCCCGTCCGATTAACAATAAAATACAATTGCAGACATTTAGATGCTGCACAGAGAGCCCACAGAGACAGGTTTGTCCAAAGGTCACTTGGCTGTCAGGACCTCTGCTCTGCGCCCCTTTCATAGACTGCAATTGGGAGGAAAAACATAATGTCAAACAGCTATAGCGAGTGCACAAACATCTCACCCGTCAACAGCTCTCCAAACCAAACCACAGCAATGAGCTGGAAAAACAGTACACAATTAACTTCACGGCTTGTTTGCTGGATGCGTGAGATAAAGACTGAGGCATAATGAAAGGAATTTGCATGGGAATCTCTAAGTCAGCTGTTGACATAGAACCTTCTGGTTTGCTATGCTACAATAAACAGAATAATACTAACCAGATAAGGTCATTAAGACCATATATACAATTTATGCTAACCCCATACCACAGCCTTGTTTGTAATTCAGTTGCTGGTAAACCAAGAGTCTTTTACCTCCAGAGAAATGACACTGAGATATTCTGCAGCTGTTCAGTGAGGGAGGTGGAGGGTTAGTCTGTTTTAAGCATTGCAAAATCTTTAACTAAACTTAGTTTTAAACCAAGATTCAAGACAATTTTGGGGGAGACTTCAAGAACGTGCCGTGCTTTCATTGCGTGTATATTTCGTTACACTTCAGTGTAGCAGACTATGGGGGTACTGTACAGAGGAAGTTTCTATTCATAGAGGCTCTGCTAAGTTTTCTGACCATATTACCTCATCGTTCCCTATGAGAGTAATGCTAAAAATAAATAGAAAAAATAAAGAAATGTAACTCAATAAAACCCGCAACAATGTTTTGTGTAAAAATAAACTTTTATAGAAACATAAATCTGCTTGGGAATCTTCTCAAATCATTTCAATAATGTGACCAAATCATTTCACCTTTCCTCTAATTTTTAATTATCTTGCAGAATAAAGATACTCACGCTTGAGTTGAGGTGGGTTTTTCCCCCAAGAGTCTCTTGTGCCGCCGCTCAAGAGCCACCGCTTAAGGCAATCGGAGCGACTTCAAGGGTACTTGTATGAAGCGTTTGAAAAACCCGCAGCACGGCCAGTTGATCCTCGGCCTGATGTTGTCTTCCTTTTAGCAAACCTGCCCGGTTTTGTCGAGGAGCGCCGACAGTCTGGAGTCTCCATCAAACTGAGCTCTCCTGCGCGCAACACCGAGGAGGAGAGGAAGAGAAAGGGGAGGTGCGCGCATGTAGCAGGAAACACCAGCAGCAGCAGCAGCAGCAGATTCACTTTTATCTGCGTTTCAGCTTCTTCGAAACGCGGTTGCTGAGTGATATTGTATGACTGATAGGCTATCAGTTAAAATAGATAGGCTGTTCGAGGTGTTTCCGGCTAGCTGATTAAGGAGGGTTTCAAGAAAAACTGAAAATAGTTCAACTCTGCATGTTAGTTAAAAGGGGCAACACTGTTGAAAATACATACATGCATATTGTAAAGTGGCCTGGCATTATCAATCTGGCTAATGATTTAATTACAAAAGCTAGCGCTTAATCTGTACTGTTTAACACGAGACACACTCCTTAAGTGTCCTCAAGAAACGCCACAGAGTTCAATAACATGGGCTTTCCATGAAATATGCAGCACTTACCCAAAGTGTCCATTTAATCTAAATTGGCTGCATCCCTGTGATTTACTTTCATGAACAGACCAGACTACATAGCAGCACTTCAGCCCTGACATAAAGCATATTACTATTTAATCTTTACTGGGCGCTTACCCCTTTGAAACAAAGATGAAAAGATGGTGATGCAAAACACAGGTGAGTTTCAAGAGTCTAACATTCACAGGCTTTTATTGAATGTTTTTGCTAACTTAGAAATACTTCTTTGCTGTACTCAAGTAGAATTTCTACTTTAGGAAAAACCACATGTATCATTTTTATCGCTGTACTCGGGTTAGGAACGAGTACTTCGGCATCTATCTAGCGCTACTGAAGAGGAGCGAAAATAAAGGCAGTAATGTGTTGCAGGTAATTTCAAATGCAACGTTTCTATCAGCTCAACAAATATCAGTAAACACACAAACTGTGCAGTTTGTCACACAGGCTGTCTGCTAGCTAAAGGTCCAGCTGCTGTGTTTCCAGGGAGAGAAAAGAGTGAGAGAGAAGAAAGAGGACAGGAGAGGAAGAAGAGCGGTTAGATTTAAAGGTAAGGACTGCTCAGTAACTTTTGATGGACTAAAAATTTAGGCCTTACATTTTTAAATCAGATATTGGATCTGTATAGGTTGTGAAGTTGTGTTTTTTTTCCATATTGTGAAACGTTCTGCAAAACAAACAGGTATATTAACTTTGTGTTATTCAAAGGTTGCATGAAAATATTGTAGTTTAGTGCAGGATAAACAGGTTAGTTTGCTGTACTGTAGTGAATTCCTGGTAATTCCTAGTATACTGTCAGTGTAACGGATGGAAATCAGCTAAGATAGCTCGTGAAATATTGGGTTACATCTTGTTGAATTCAGTTGTGTAAATCCACAATGTAGGTAATAACCAATAGAGCTTTTTCTGTTTTTTAAATTCTCTTTCTTTTTTCACTGCCCATGTTCTGCTTAACAGTGTTAGACCTGAGTTCATTCATTAGAATTAGAATTTAGTTTGAAATAAAGGTTGTATCCTCATGTAATAATATTGTTTTATTATTACATTAATATAGCACAAAGCTCAGTTAGCTTTGCACAGAAATAGAAAGAAATGTCCTCCAAAGAGCTACTTTTACTTTCTTACTCTGAGTACATTTCAGAGCCTGTACTTTTTTTTGAACACAAGTATCCATACTTCTACTTAAGTACAGAATTTCAGTACTTTTGCCTCCTTTGCTAATTTTTTAGAAACTGTTTTCATAGCTGGCTAATTTGAGCATTATGCAGTGAGGGACTGCTAGGATGGCCAGTAGCAGCTGGATTAAAATAGGAGGCTTGAGGCAGAGATGACACTGACACTGACAAACAAGAAACAATGTAGCCCAATGGTGGGACAGGGCTCCAGTAACAGTCTCTGGTGTTAATTGGCAGCCTTTCATACACTGCTGCAAAATAACCCCCCAAGCCATACCTTTGTTATATACTAAACTAAACTAATAAATTCAACACACAGCTTATCTGATAATCTCTATTAACATTAAATCAACACTATAGATATAACAACAACTGTTAAATAAAATATTTCCCCACTTGGCCTACAACCTATGGTCTACAATAAAACTGATACCACTATTCAACCCCCCTCTTCAATTACTTGGTGCCACCTGGAACTGTTTAAAGAGTCTCCTGAAACCTGGGGACTCTTTTGGCTCAGCTGGGAGGCTGCCAACAAAAACCAGAAATAATACCCTACAAAACAAATAATAAAATATGTCAAACCTCTTTGTGTGAGTGTATTCTTTGGCACAAATGTTAAAATTACCCATGTGTGTGTGTGTGTGTGTGTGTGTGTGCGCGCGCGCGCGTGCATGTGTGTGTGTCAATCATGGTACATAACTGGTTAAGAAGCAAGCATTGTTCTTTGATTCTCTTATCTTTTTGTATATATCGTTAGGTGTATATTTTTTATCTTTTGGACACTGACACACTTTCTATTATTTTTGCTGTGCATACAGATAACATTACATAGTTGCTGTAACCTTAGAGGTAGTTGTGTGGGGAAAGTCCCAGTAGATCAGCACTTTCTCAAATACTCAGACCAGCCCGTCTGGCACTAACAAACATGCCACATTCAAAGCCACTTGGATCACATTTCTTCCCCACTCTGATGCTCAGTTTGTACTTCAGCAGGTCATCTTGACCATGTCTACATGCCTAAAAGCATTGAGCTGCTGCCATGTGATTAGCTGATTAGATCTTTACATCAATGTGCAACTGAACACATGTACCTAACAAAGTGGCTGGTTACTGTGTATGGACCAAATCACTTAACGTATTTGTATCATAACTAGCACTTGTTTTTTTGTTTGTTTGTTGTTGTTGTTATGTTTTAAAAAGTGTGTTTTGTGAGGCCACAGTGAGATTGACCTGTGACCTTTGGCCACCAAAACTTTAATAGTTTACGCTTCAGTCAAAGTGAACTTTTCTGCAAAATCCAAACCATTTCCCTCAAGGTTTTAAAAAAGGATACACAACCTGAAAACCCAATGACTCTGGCTACAGCTGTTACCACAGAGCCACAAAGAAACAACCAAACAACATGTCCAAAAATTCAGAATCCTCCTTATTGGTTTTATCAGTACATGGAGTTCATGAAGCTAATGGGTGGTGGGTTTTGATTAGGAAATCTTTTCAGTTTATTATAAATCTGACAAACAGGAATTTCTCAAGTCACTGATACATTTCCTCCCCTTTAGAGGAAGGAAACTAGCTCTTTTGTCATAAGCCAATTCCCTCACCATTTTTCACGACATCTGTTTCTTGCAGGGAATAAACAGGGAGAAAATACTGAGAGGGATGAAATGAAATGTTGAGGGCTGCCATGATGTTCATCTTTGGAACTCCCACCGCTTGCAACTTTAAAGAGGTAAAATAGTTCATTTCTGACAAGTGCAAGAGCCTGCCCTGGGAGACTGACGCTGCTATATGAAGATAATGTCTCATTTGAATAAACTGCCTCGCCTTTCAAACGAATCCATATGCATGAGATGGCGAGTCTAATTGCTGTTAATTCCTGTTAAATTGATTGTGATTTATTCGCATCTCATTGAGATGCACAAGCTGTGTGTATGAATGGAGTCAAGAAGTTAAATTTCCTGCAGTAAATGAATCCGTTTTGATCAGTTTGAATAGATCGGATGAGCTCACTGTTGATTATTTGTATTCAAACACAGCATTAAAATGGTTATTGGTCTTGGTACATCTTCATAAATAGTCTCAAGAATTATTAGCCAAATGACGAGTGAGGTGCTATATTGGGGCCAGACTTGAATATCTTGCTATTTAGCAGATTGCCATGGAAATGTAGAAACTGATGATTTTTCAGCTTAGTATAGCAACAAATTTGCTTTCCTTGCTCACTCCCATAGCTCCATTTTTAACCATAACAGGCGTTTTTTTTACGACCAGAAAACCTCTAAAAACAAAATCAGCTGTTCACTACCCTTTGCAAATTAACGACCAGATAGCTTGATCATTTAACATTTCAAAAGGCAGAAGAGAGTGAACTGGACTTGTGTGGATACAGTGTGTGTGTGATATTGCTGTTCATTAACTTGCCAGCCAATTGCTAATGAGAATACATGTAATTACATGTATGTTTGGCCCGGCACTCTTTGCTTCCTATGTTTCTATTATTTTAATTTGTTTATATTAATTTTAAAAAATTTGCACATTTGAAGAATTCAGATTCAAAAACCTTGAAGTCTGTTTATTTTTATTTTTTTAATTAAGCATTTTTTTATTATTAGGCTCCTGTGCTCGGGTTTGGAAAGTTCACATTAATTGCACTGAAAAGGTTATTAGTCACTGATTGAAATGACTTATTTTCAAGGACAGTTAATTGGTTTTTACAAATTTGATTGTCTTTTGCAGCAAAATCCAATATGTCCTTGTGCACTTTTTTCTTTTTTCTTTTGCAGGAACCTCTAGAGTAAGTCTACCTCCATGAACAAGACATAGATTGCAAAATTACTAAAGTCTGGAAAAATTACAAGTGAATAATGCAGAATTCAAAATTCACTGAACAAACTGATCAGAAAAAAACCACACAGTGCAACCACATACAACCTGAAATGACACTTTACTACTAAGCAAAAAGCGAATGGGAGGTTTAGAGACAACATTAGAGAGGCAAGGCTGATAGTTTGAACATGTGCAGAGGAGGAATAGTGAATATATTGAACCAAAGATGTCAAATATGGAGCTGCCAGGTGGGAGGAAAAGAGCAAGGTTCATGGATGTAGGGAAGGAGGGCATATGCAAATTGTTGTTATGATAGAAGAGGATACTTGGAATAAGGTGAGATGGGGACACTGCAGTGACTCCTAAAGTGAGTGATGAAGAACAGAATAATCAATAAACAGAAGACATTACACAATAACTACTCCATTCACTGTGCTCAAAATAAAAATCTACATATCAAAGATCAAATTACAAAATTAATATAAAATGATGATGTATTAAAAATAATTAAACATAAATAAATAAAAAAAGAGTTTGGTCATGTCAAGAAAGTAAAGAAAACAAGTAATGCATGAAGTTAGCAACCAACATCATAACAGGCTGAACAAACTGATAAACTGTTTGTCACGTGATCTGATTGCATCTTTTGATTGGTGGTGTTGTGGACTTAGTGGTTTTTGCTGATAAAGTGAAGTGGCGTAAACAAGCCTAGCACTCAGTATCTGGTTGGAAACATTTGATTATTGTACACTGCATGAGAGTGTTCCCTTGATATTGTGATTTCCTATTATTTTTCACAGATGTAGCATTTCGAGGCTTGTGGATGTGTCCCGGGTCTAACTGGTCTCATCTCATCTCATCTCAACTTTATTTATAAAGCACTTTAAAATCAGTGCCATTAGCCAAAGTGCTGTACACTGTGCATGTGGAGGCTTTTGTATCTGCAACTCTTGGAACTCTTCATTCATAGTTTCATATCATTATTGATATGTGAAGCGCTTTACGTTTACTTTAACTTTCTTACTTTAACTCCTTCTCCATTAATATTTAAAAACAATCATCAAGAGTTGATTACATACATTTGGAGACTTGCATACATTACTAAGTTTATTTCTTTCAGGGAACATGTACAAAAAACATTAATCACATAAATGGAAAAGATGCATTGTACTGGATTTAGCAATCAGCTAATTTTCATCTGCAGTCCCTGGGTAGATAAATTTAAAAAAAGGAATAGAATAGAATAAAATATGAACAGCTCACAAATGCACATACTCATACTACCCACACACACATACCCACACACAAAGAAACTTAATAAAAATAAGCAAGTCAAATATCAAAAATATTAATCAATTATAAACAAAGTTCCATATAGCACAAGACAACTTAATGCACACAAGACTGAGTACTCAAAATCCACTTTTTCAAATCACGAGAGAAGACATGGAAATCTATACACATTTTCAAATTCTTAGGAAGCATATTCCAGGCTTTAATTGCTTTAAAGGAGAAAACTATTGAATTATTGAATGTATCAAATTACACCACAAACACACAGTACGGATCTGCAAGCTTTCTGTCTCTTGAAAGTTTATATATTTTTCACAGGACTGCAGTCTTTTTACAAGGTAAGGAAGTTATTTTATACTGCAATGCTATTGAAGACCCTTGAAGGGAAGCGAAGCTCAATAAAAGCTGCAAGCTTCTCTGCATAAAGCTTCCACCCAGTATTACAATTCTGAATCAAATATTTGGATGTCAGTCACCTTGAAATGTTTACTATCCAGCACAGGCTTTTATCAGTAAACAGAGGATTCCGTTTTTTGAAATTGTGCTTTGCGGAATCTGAAGGTCAGAAGCAGGGAGACTTTTGCATATCTGCTCCAAATTTAACAGCAAAAACAGATTTCATGAGAATTCCAGAATTTCACCCAGCAGCCACTGAGAGATAATGGCCTCTAATGATGGTATGGTGTGTGAGAACAAATGTGCGAGGAAGGGCAAGCTCTCTTCCAGCACTGTGGTCTTTGACTTTGAGACAGGCGGTAATTAACAGCACTCTGTCCTCCTCTGTGGTATTAGCTTGGCTAACCTTTGCATGCATCTGATCAGTGAAACAACACTTTTGATAAAGCTTCTCTGTTTTGGAGAAGGAGAGGTGAAGAGAATATTAAACAAAGACTGGAATTACTTTCAGGAATTTCAGGATTCAGTTCTGACATAATAACCTGAAATTCTGACTCGTGGATGACAAAAATGATTTTTCCAATGGGGCAAACAAGCTTCCATAACCAAAAGCTTTAGCTAATAATTATCCATGTTAATAAGACATTAGGATTATTTTCTTTTCCCCAATGACCTAGTGTAAAGAGAATATTTCCAGCCTTTCCAAAGCAGGATGATGGAAGGCACGTAGCTTAAAGTTCAAGTTGTTTCAAAAGTCTGGACTCCCCTCCTCATTTTATATTCAACTGAATCATAAACCTTTTCTCTGGAAAAATCTCTTTTCATTCACAGCTCAGCTTCTGTGCCAGTGGTCTTGTAATCGCATCAGAATTTCAGCGTTGGCCTGTGTGCAAAATTTAAGTTAAAAAGACTTGTATAAGGAAAGAAAGAGATGGACCAGGATTGCCTGCAGGAGATTTATTGAAGACATCCCTCACACACTGGCGTGCCATTTCGGAACTGTCTTGAGCAAAACCCCAGCTGGGAAGTTGTCCAGATATCTCCACTGAACCTAGATTAGTCCTGAAGTCTCACTCTAAATCACAATTGCGCTTCCTGTAGCTCACTCGGGCTCCTTTAATGGTTTTGCCACTTTGAATTTTCTGACTCTCACAGGAAACTTTTTTTTTTTTTCACTTCTTTGAAGAAATTGCTTTATCAAAACCACACTGTTCATCACAGAGGAAGAAATCAATAAGGCAGGGCAATGCCAGACTGAATGAGACAAAAATATTGACTTTCACACATGCTTTACTCCCTCGGGCAAATCCAAGCACAAAATACAGTAAAAAAAAAAAAAAAATGTGAATAAAGAATCTGTTACACCAAATGGAAACTCTGGTTTAATTATGAATACAGAAAGGAGGATACGTACTCCTACTTGGACATTTCTTTTCATTACATTTTTTCCTAATGACTAGTAACAGCTGGAGAAGACAGCTAAAATGATGACAGACTGCAGGCAAGCAGGATGGAGCATTTGGCATTCATTTAGTTTTCAAGCACAACTGTCCGAACTTGGTGTAATTTGTGTTTTAGCTTCAAGGGTTTTGTAAGAATTTAACAGCTGGTGTCACATTCATAATGTAAATATTCTTTATGCTATGTCAAAAAAAAATGTTCAAGGTTGTTCAGTATGTCTTGGTAATGGTGCTAATTATGTTTTTATGAGTTCCTCGGTTTGTCATTGAACTGACCCAGCGCTAAAGTGCTACAGTAAAACCCATGTCTGAATTCCCAAACAGTTAAGCCCTTAACCTCAGAGGATCCACCACCCTTTAAACCTCAACCTGACTTTCATTTTCTACAGCTGATTAAAAGACATTTACAACTTGGCTCCTCCTGCCAGCTGACTGCGGCGTGGTACTGGGGAAATTTGTTTTATCTCCTCCTGCAGCAGCTGGGGCCCCTGCTGGGCTGGTGAATGCAGCTGAAATACAAAGCATCTAAGAGAGATGTCAAGCAAAACTCTGACAATTCAAGTAAAAGCAGGATGCCTGCACTCTCTACAACTAGGTTTTGCTTTCATGCAATCCTTTTTCTGACCCACCATATTACACACAGATTTACAGACTTAAAGAGAATGCGATTCTGCTGTGGGCAGGAATACACATCTGTACAGTATTATGTGAAGCTGCTAAGATATAATATTTGGCTGCGGTTAAGCTGTAATTGTAAAACCTGTGGGCTGTCTTCGGGAGTGCCATACAATGATTTGGGGAAGTTTAATCTTTAAGTAGGCCTGCTGATTAGATATTAAAGCTAAAGAGCTCGGAGTAATATTTTCATTTGCAAATCTTGTGTTGAACAGTCTTGTCCACAATATTCTGGAGCATCTAGAAGAATGAAATCATCCCTTCCTAAAAATTATCCAAAAGTAGGACTACACAACCCACATACTGTGCTCAGAGGAACATGAAAAAAGAAGCTGAGTTTTAAATATGCTGCAGTAGCATGGCGTATGGAGGTGCAAATATCAGAACTGCTGCCACTCTGGCTTCTACGCCAACTTGCTGCCATTTTTACTCGTATTACCGCCTTAGATGCTGCTCAGAATATTGAAAGCTGGATGGTTCGGTTGCATGATTAATTATGGAATATCGCAATGTCACGAGCTGTTTAAAGGTTTTTCGTTGTTTTAAAAGACAAATTTTTGTTAAAGTCCGCCTACAAGCTTTCGCAGTTTTGCTCGTTGGCATATAGAGTTTGCTCAGTTGTTATTGTCAAGGTCGTGATGACAAAAGAGCTGTTTCCATGACAACCAAGTGAAATCCATCTGTTGAGGAAGACTTCGATTTGCAGTTAAAAATCCCTGGATAAAGCTACAAAGTGGAGAGTGTGTCAAATTTTGGACCCTGTCTCCAAAAGTGAACAAAAACAAACATTTCTCACCTTCGATGCAAAGGTGCTTAGACCCTCAGTTCCCTGCTTTAAAGCATTTTTCCTGCACAATGTCGCTTTACTACTTACAAGGAATATTTTTTTTTACACATGGATTCCATCGCTGATTGCATGTGAAAAAGGAAATTCTTACTGAGAAGCTTTTCTAGCTATGAGCATCTTCAGCATGAAACTTTTAAGTTAAAAAAAAATCCAACACTTAATATGGCAAAGTTAGTGACGATAATTAATACTGTAGAGCCTTTAACAAGATATTATAAGTTAATATGTCCTTGTTATTGCTGGTTTCAATGTTTTAGTTATTAACACGTAATTTCCAGGATGTAATAAGAGAGTATATTTTCTTGTAGCGGAGTCTAGGAGCAACTTCTAAATAATGTATTATTATTATGAGTGTGTAGCCATGAATCAAATATAAAGATAAATATTTTAATGTCTGGTTATTTTGTAAATTATTAGAGCCAATCGGTGAAACACTCGTGATTTTCTTCATGTGTTTTTATTTCTCCCTATAGCTCCTTTCACTCTCCTGACCCCACCATCCGTTCTTCCTATCTGACTGGTGAACCTCTGTGGAAAGGATGTCAGTCCCAGTGGGCTGGCACAGCTGAAGATAGCGCACGCGC
>VUQJ01007333.1:6641-22738 GCA_015108635.1 Andinoacara biseriatus | reverse complement strand
TTCGCATTAGAAAGAGACTCTAACATCTGGTTAATGGTCTTTATTATTGATTGTGTCGTGTGATCAGAGGGGTGGCCAGAATTTATTTGATGACTAATGGTGTGAGGTGGCCACCACAGCCTAAATTTAGTATTTTTTTAATCAAACATGTGTGACCAGTCTTCTCATTAGTTTGTGGCAGAAAAGTGTAAAGATGTAATATTGCTTTGTAAGGGCATTATAATATTCATGTTATATAAGGCCACAAATCATTTTTGCAAAACATTTAATTTTTGAAAACCCAATTTAAAAAATATATTATTTCAAAGCAGTTCAAAGATATCAGGGGACTGTGCATTAAACGCGATCCCTTATTACATTGGCAATCCTAAATCAATAACATTAGCAACATGTTTCTTAAACCCCCTAAACTGAGTTTTTGCAACTCTGTTTCTTGGCATATTGGGATTTCCATCCAAACAGTATTTTATTTACCATATTACTAATTCAGTATGGGCTTGTTATCCAGGCAGTCTATGTGGCCTGCTCCTCGTGGGAGCCGCTGCCCTAATTGTGTTCAGCAGATCTGTGGTGTAGAATTGCTGAAATCCCTGACTCTGGCAAAATGAGAATATCAATAAAAACAGACCCTGGATGATCTTTGCTTGTGGCAAAATTCCACAACCCTGGATGCTGAGGTTTGTAATTACATTCGCCTGAATAATTGAAATCACTGTCCTCCAGCTATAAGTTCATCTAACTGAGTGTTCAATATTACATCATTTCATATATATATATCATATATTTTACATGCTGTCTTTCTGGCAGTGGTCCCAGAAGACATTTATAATGTTAGAGTGGCGAGGAAGCATTAACAATCAACAGATGACAATGCCAACTTGGTCAAATATTTATTGCATTCAGTCCACATGCCTCTGAGCTTCTGGCTGTTGCATGTTTTCAGCAGGCCATGTCATCTGATGTAACTGACTCTACAACTGTGATCTGGAAGGCAGCGGTGGTCATCTGTGTACAGTATAGGTGAGGCGCTCTGGTCACCCCGACCTCGTAAATTGCCATCGGGGTTTATGGAAGTGCAGTTGCAGAGCAGGTCTTGTCAGTTCATTATCACAGCACTACAGCTTTCTGTTTTCATGATGCCCCCCCCGCAAGGATTTATCATCAGCGCGGTGAATATGTACATGTCACCGGGCCTTTTCTATCCAGCTGAGAGCTAAATCACAGCAGTGTTTTATTTCATCACAATCTTAAAAGCAAGAATAGGGCTGGGCTCTCTCTCTCTCTGCTGCTCTTTATTGAGTATTCATGGTTTGGATCACATCCATCTGTGAACCTTTATTTTGAATCTCAGTATTGTGACTTTTACAGGGTTGTGTTGATAAAAAAAAATGTCAAACCTACCCATTCACTCAAAAGTACTTTTTGTTGTGTTTATGAAGTCTTTGCTTCCATATAGAAAGATAAAAACCAACATTAAGCCATCAGCTGCTAAATAATTAAAATATTTTACCATATTTAGCATTTATGCAACAAAAGTAATGAATATAAATCATAAAATACTCATTTTAATAAGTAGAAACAATGCAAATACATCTAAAATAATAATTCTTTGTGCAGACATTTACTTCCCCCCACTGCAATGTCTAGAATCTTTCTTCCTTGTTCATCCTAAAGCAATTATGACTACTGTGGCCTGTATGAAGTGCTAATCTCCAAAGCAAATTATCCAGAATAATACCCTAATTCAATTGAAAGAAACAGCTTTGGAGAAGACCTCATAGCTCACGTAATGGCCTGACTGATGATTTAGGGCCTGAATGTGAGTCTAAGCCATAGATTTAATCACACTCAGCAATTCTGAAAGAACATCCACTCCACATGCAGACCGTATGTGCAACGCGTGTGACCTTGGTTAATATGCTCAGTCTCGCTCACATATGGCCTTTCTTTTCAATCACCTGGGGGACTGATTCCACACTGTGACCCGCAGTTCAAAGGAGGGGATGATTGCTGTTTTAAGTATGTCTCATTACATGCAGAGGGGGGTAATGTTCCTCAATAGCATAACTCTGATGGCTAACCCTTCCTCCTGCTTGGAGATGATTCATTTTTTCTACTTATCCCATCACTCATTTGGCCAAGTAGAAGCATGCATCATTATTGCCAAATGGATCTGGAATCAATTTTGGTAAAACCACCAACATCTGGCAAATACCAGTTAGATTGTTGTCTCTTGCTTAGCTGCTCAACAATAAAGTTATACTTGTGCAAAGACCCTGCAAAACATAGTACAAGCTCATCTCGTGGACAAAAGCTATAAGATGGTACAATAGCTATACATCCCAGCAGGTAGCGTCTCCCTTTGGAGCTCTCCCGTGGTATTCTCCAGCAGTGTATGCAAACCACAGGCATAAAACAGCAGAAAATAAGAGAGTGTAAATATATCATCATATCCCCTGGGTGCTGGAAGACTCTTCTGTCCCATGCCACACACACACACACACACATTTGCTCTGAATCTGGGAGCGAACAGCTATTCCATCCTATAAGTAAGTTTGCTCAATGTATTAGAAAACCAGAATTCATACATATTTTAAATCCTGTCTTGCGCTTTATAGTAAGGCACTCATTTTGCTATTCACACCAGGGGGATAAAAGGCAGCAATCTCATGCATCGAGCTGTTCCCCTCTGCTTCTCAGTTTGCGCTTCGGCTTTTGCTTTAGTGATTAGTGGATGGGCTCCAGTGCTGGCCACAAAGCCCCTCAGATAAAAGAGAAAACAGAGAGGAATAGGGATTACCTCCTTCAGGTGACCTTCCACAGAGAGAGAGAGAAGAAAAGGGCAGGCATGGAGAAGAATCAGACTCCAAAAAGCTAAGACACATAATCCTACTTTCTCTTATAGTGAGAGCAGGACTATTCATGAATGGATACAGATGCTGAGTGCCTATATTGTCCATAGAACCATGCCTGTTATCGTCTCTCAAAGATACTGCAATATTGAATTCTACAAGATTCAGTCCTGGCCGGATTTGGTTTGGAACACGCTTAACAATCCTGGGACAAAACAGCAGTTCCTACATTTGGAATACGTTCCTCAGTAAATACAAAGTGCTCGATAGTGGTCTGTAGTGTTGTTTAGCTATCACACCATGAAAATGAGCAAAGCAAACACACGTGGGACCACGAAAGTCAAAATAATTTATTGCGTATCTGATCACCAAGGCATGGATCTGGCAACAAGTCAGTTTTACAAGGTCTCTATATGCATCGGAAGAATGAGTATCAGTGGGAAGTGTTAAACCTCAGAGAGATTTCAATCCACGCCGTCTTCATTATCTGGGCCCAGCACTCCTGGCCTCCAACTCTCAGCTCAATAAATATGGATATGAGATGAGATTTATTGATGAACGTTGGTGAACAAAGCTTAGGTGCAGGAAATTGGCTATGAAATATTGCTACTCAGAAGAGCAGTGATGCCCTATTGTGAAAGATGTGATGAAATGATTTGTTTTGCCAAAGCAGGACTGCAGTCTAATTGGCCCACTAATGCTGCTTTTATTACCTGGCTTTGTTTTTGGCCTGCTCCCACCAGGAAACACACAAACAGCTCTCGGAAAAGCGAAAGCAATCACTTACAACATGGAAATGACATCAAGGAGAGTCAAAACAAATTTGGAAGTCTGTTACGGTGACTCTACTCCATCGTTCAGATTCATTTGCAAGCCTTATTAGCAGAGAGGGACAGCTAATGCAATTGTGCACGCTGGCCATGATCAGAGCAGGTGGGTAATCTGAGGAGTGGGACAGGAGCCAGGGTTTCATTCATCCAGCCTCGACTCAGTGGAGCAAGTCTCCTGACTTTGTTCATCAGGCCCAGAAATAGCTATATTACGGGCAGCCTTTCAGGGTTTAAGATTAAAGTCTGTTTGTCCCATAGAGTGACTGGAAGTGGACTTTTAACCTGACTTAAACACATCCATCCATCACAGCGAGGCAGCTACTGCCAACAAGGTTAGGCTGCAGTTATAGGGCTGGTACAGAGACCAGAGACAACTCTGTGCAGCTGCCCAGTATAAATCTCCATGCCTGCCGGTGCCTCAGATCCTTTCCTAACTGGTTTCACATGGTATGTATACAGACTGCTCAGAGTGATACAAGACACACCATGTTATTGTAATGTATGGTGGAATTTAACTAGGGTTAGGTGTAATACCTTTCAAAGTAGGGTGTACTCAGATGAAATATCCATTGCAATAAAAAACAATCAGATTAAACAATCAGTTATTTAGTTAATTTTTCATACAAGAAATCTGCTAATGTTAAAATATTACCCCGTCCCTTTTCCCTTTGTTGTGACAAAAGGACTTGCACTTGTTTCTCTCTCCCTGTGACTCTCTGGCACACAGCGGCATACTTGAAGAATGTAGATGTAGGGTTAGGTAAATCAGGTCAGGTAGCCAGAGGGCAGAGAGGACATCGTTTACATTGTGAAAGTATTTGCATGATGTAAGTGTCTGTTAGCTTGCAGGCGCTAGTACAAATTGTGAAGCAGAGCTCCTTTTCAGCGATTTGCAGCTTAAAAATACTGGGAGTGAGGCCAGATGAACGAAAATGATGCCAGTGCTGCAGCACCTCTAACACTTTGTAGCTTTTAGCTAAACAAGTTTGTTGTGGGTTATGTGGCGATGGAAATGCAACCAGTATCACCTTGCTATACGATGAGATGAAGTAAATGTATAAAATCATTTCAAAGGGGTGTTAAATTTTTCAAAAAGTACTCTAATGAGTTACTTTTTACAGTAGGTAACAAATAACGTTTTAATGGAAGTAATCTTAGCGTCCCCACCATATTAAAATGAGACTTCTACATTTCCAGTAACCCTCAGGCTAGGCTTCATCTCCAAAGCAGCCTTGCTTGACCAGAGCCCCATCACCCAATACTTGTTGCCTACTAATCTCATAATGTCCTCCTGTTTCAATGACCAGCCATACCTGACAGCGTGTTATTCTTCCATCCAGTCAAGACAGTGAAACCACTTACCTCATGGCTGCCTGGAGCCTCCAATGAGTCTTTCATTAAGGCAGCTGTCAGTTGTGTGGCCCATCTTTTTTCTCAGCCTTTTTGTGCTCTGAGGGCACTGCCAAATTGTTCAGGGATGGATGGTCTGTCAGGAGCTTCCAGAGGAAATAGAAACATCCCTATCCATCACCAGGGGCCCTTGATACACACAAAGAAACACAAATGGAGATAAATACTGAAAGAGAACACATACAATCAGACATGCATCCTGTATGCATGTAGCATTACTGTTCTTGCTGAGTTTCCTAGGCCCTGACTATTCTACCAAGACCTGGCTTTATATTCATAGTGTTGAGAATAAACAACTATGAGTGTGATAATATAGCAGTGCTGTAGCGGACACACAAACCCTAACAAGTAATGGAGCTCTTATGAAGTTTGGGGAGTTTTTGGCTCCTGTTAGTGACCCAAGATGAAATAATTATTGCAGATTTTGATGATAGCACCGCTGTATTTATATTAGTCTTGTACAGAACTATGACAAATACTGGCATGTTGCACAGAAACAATAGTGTGTATAGTGCAATGATCAGTCAGAAGGTACAAAAAAGAACTTCCTGCCTTCTTAGCTTTGATCTCTACTTCCTCTCTAAAAGCAACACAACTCAGCACATCAATGTCGACACACTTTAATCAATCTTATTTAAACATGCAGCAGGTTTCCATCCCCCGCTTAATCTTTGTTCTAGTCTCACAGGTTTCCAAAAGAAATCAATCAAGCAACATCTATCTATGAGGGAATAGCTGGCCTCAACATCCACTGCAGTTTATTAAAAGTTTAATTAGTTTGTCTGGACAATGTCCAACAGTAAACTATCAGTTTCCAGCGTCGAATGCAAAATAGTGACATCAAATTTGAACTCTATCTGTGACAAGTGGTTAATCAATCTTTGAGTGTTGAGAAATGAGTGGCAGGGAGACAGGCACGCCTTTTTGTGCCCCCACCCACCCAAGAGTGCTGTTATGTCTGTGGCCCAATCCACCGTGACAGGTCAGGCGTGACCTTTAGACCTACAAGACATTACTGGAGCATTTGAGCATGTCAGCATGGGAGGATGTAGGCTAGGGGAATGTCTGGGGAGAAAGAAGGGAGGGTGATATGAGGGGACAGTCAACCGGGTCCTGATGCTGAAGCTGGGGGATGGATGGGGGAAGGTGGTGCTTTTGGGGGACTCACAGAGGTCAAGCGGTTCTGGTGGTTATTAAAGAAGCTCCCATAAAATGTTGTCCTGATCCATGATTACACCTGTCACATTGCAAGAGTAAGGATGTATGTGGGTGGAGATACAGAGGAGCATCTTGTAGATGAAAGGTGTATTTTTGACTAAATTGGTTCCCCAAATAAGAGTAAAATTAAATTAAATTTTAAGAACATATATCAAATAACTGGCAGGTATTTAAGGAAATATAATGCTATTCTGACAGTATCCTTTCTATCTAGGCATAGATTCCTTATCTTTGACGCTCTGTAAATGTAAAAGCAGCCCCAGCCTGCACACTCAGTTTACTGTATGCTTCCATTTGAGACCTTTGTGACATTCTTCTTGTCCATGTTGACAGAAGAAAGTGTGACACGTCCGCTCTCCAACAGTCATGAAGGACATTGATGGGCAACCAAACCCTCAGGCAATAGACTGCTGATTTTCTTCCCTGTGAAATAATACATGCAATCTATTCTCCTGTCAAAGGCTCATGATCCACAGAAGGCGTCTGACATGGTCAGTGGGAAAGAGCTTTAGGCAAACAACCACTGAGAAAGGCCATATGCACAGTTAAGGAGTTGTTTTACAATGCTGTAACATGTATGACTAAGAAACACAATAGAAATGCATTTGAATCCAAACGAGTGCTTTGTGTCAATAGATCAAAATAAGCAGGAAAGTAAAGAATATATTTTTCTTTTAAACACTGTAACCTCTGCTACAACTCCATGTATATAAAGAGACCTGTTGTTACAGTTTACATTTGTTAACCTAATCGATATTCAGCAGGATGGTACACAGTATATTTTTATGTCTGAGATAAGTGTGGGGGAGTTTACAAAGAATAATGTGATACGTCAGCTCTGGCTATGTGGTGGGACTATGGGACAGACTACCGTTTGTGCACATGTGAAGGGCAGTTTGAGGACAGCTGGTAGAAAATAGACTATAAATACAGAGAGCAAACAGAAGCCAAGTCGAAGTCCGCTGGGAGCGAGACTCAACCGGTATGTGAGCACTTAAAGTAGCAGAGACACTGCTGAAGCACTGACGCCAAAAATGCTTCATTGTTTAACTTCATTAGGTTTTCATTCATCTGAGTGCTCAAAAATACAAAAAGTATGATGTCATATCCTGAATCTTCTACATTATTTATGTGCCCTACTGATGCTTCATTGGAGCTATGGCATTCAATCCACACCGCGTTTTTTTGTCCGCACAGAATCCGAGTCTATGCGAAATCAATTTAACATCACAGTGGTGCACCAGAATATATTCAAGAACATTTAAAAGAAAATACATCAATTCTTGTAGGTGTGGCAGTGGGAGACTAATGGGAACAGCTTAGGCACAAGGAGTTTCAAACCACATGACTTAGAAATTACAATGAAGGCCAACCACTAGTAGTATTTTAATGATTGTACATTTTGAATACCCCAGGGAGAGGTTGCGGTGGGCCAGCATGTAAAGGCTGGAGGATAGAGGGGGTTTGAGTGCTGAATTGACTTTTCACAGCACGTCCTCCAAGGTAATCAGTCATTTTGACTGGCAGTGTTTGTATTAATGTTCACGCCTGTTCTGTGGCCTTCTGCCTCACGCATGTTCCACCAGCGTGTTCCTTCCTGCCTGGAAATTATGTTGTGATCTCTCACTCCACCGACTGCCAAAGAAGTCAGTACCACAAAGTGATACATGTTTCCTCCTTTGCCATGGTGGCAGGAACATAACTGTAACCAGATCCTGTTCAGCAAAACTGTAAACAAGCAGCCTTTGTCTCACCACACACATAGTGACACACACACACACAGAATGCAATATCCACATATTGCATCCCTATTGACTCAAGATAAGACATTAACAGTAGAGTGAATGTCAGTGAGTGAGGTGAGTGCTGCTGTTCATGGTTAGCAGCTCAATGAAAACATCTCCTATGAACATTATTAAAAAAGAAACCTATCTTGTTGCAGGATTTCTTGCCCCTCCACAGAGATCTTTGTGGCAGGTCATTCTATCTGCTGTGCCGGTGCACTCTCACTGACTCTTATCAGTGCTCACTCCTCTCTCAAACAGGATCCATCAACTAACAATCAGTCCAGGAAGAGAGGAGGTCACCTGCACCCACATACTGATAGCTCCCTGTGCCCCTGTCCCAGTAATGATATCCTAAACAGAGAAATGGGCACATGAAGGCACATGAAGAAGCCGGCATATCTGAGTCTTGTGCTGCTGTATCTCCAGAGCTGTAAAAACAACATTATTTAGGCTCAGTGCAGGCATATTATAGATGGTAGAACTGTAATACTAAAACAAAGGACACAATAAACGGCGATATCAAATTCTTCATTATGATTCAGTTCACTCTGATTCATGATTGATGTTCACAACAACCTCTTTATCTGTGTGGCCTAGCGATAATTAGAATCAAACCTTTGTAACAATGCTGTGAGCTAAATGCTTTTGCCAGCATCCTAACATGCTTACAATGCCTACATTCATCAGGTGCAAAGCTACCATTTTAGTTGATTATGCAGGCATACTAATGATTATTAATGAGCACTAAATAAACTGTGATGATGGGATTATTATTAGTTTTGCAGGTATTTGGTCATAAACAAAAAAGTATCAGAGAATTTAGAATGTTTGGCATGTTAATGGCAGTGCACTGAAAGTTACAAATTCACCATAGTTTTCACATTTCATGCACCGTCAGGCACAAATGGAACTGATGTTGCGATATTAACTGTTTCTGAGAAGGAGCGCTTCCTGGATTAAAATTACCTCTATTTGAGGTGCTCTTTGGAAGAGATATGCAGCATAGATTAAATCATCAAAGACCTTCACTTTCTTCTTCTTTTTCTCTGTCTATCCCTCTTCTTCTCTTCTTTCCTGCCTGTCAGATCTGGCAAGAATAAATAAAATAAAATAAAAATTCAAACATTAACAAGAGTAGCCTATAGGAAACTTAGAGAGCTCTTCTTGTAAAAGCAAATATGTTTGGCACAACTGTGCCAAAACTGCCAGAGATGAAAGGCCAAAAAAAAAAAAAATCATCAAAGACCTCCATGCTCTCTCTTTTCAAATGCAATGTAATGCAATGCCTTGGCCAGAACCATTCACCACTGATGAATGTTTTGGTCTAGGTGTTTAGATCCTTTGGGCTCCTGCATTTGTCTAGCTTTTGAAGATTCCTCTTATTGGGTTTCACTGCTGGAAGCTTACCGTTGGTGGAGCACCATAAATGGAAGGTCCTTGTTGGTGGAACAAGACTAGGAAAGATCCAGTGTTTTCAAGAACTACTGATGATGGTTTGTGTACTGATTTCCAGACTTCCACACAGTCATTGCTAGCATGGATAAAAACATGACACAAAAACATCGAAAATATAAATTTTACAGCCTTGTTGGAAAGAGATCAAAAATACTTTGTTATACTTCTTCCTCTTTCAACATTGCCAGAATCAATCAACTACCATCAACAGCTGAGCCTTTGACCAATCTAGTAAATGTGTTCTGTCACCTAGAAAATGGTATGGTGACAGGCCATTACAGAAGAGTCAGTTTACTCTGACCCTGTCACTGGGTGATCCATCTCAGCCTGGTTGGGTCAAGTCACTTGATTGGCATGGCCAGCATGACCCCGATCTCCACCAGTTGAAACAGCTTTCTCTCATACCGTCAAGGACAATTACTGGGGCCCACAGCTGTTATCGAGCAAAATGCTGCTGCATGCGTCCAATACAAACAGGGAACTCATGGAAAGATGGCAAACTACCAGGATAGAAAGGAGACTGTCCAACAACAGAGTATTTTCCTCCCAAAACATGCTGCTGATTCATGTCTAAATGACCTTTTGGGGAAAAGACTATCACTGTGCAGGGAGAGGGAGAGATTTCAGCAGCTGAGATCATTTGGCACGGTAGTGTCAGTAATATAGCTGTGTTCACAAAATATGAAGATTAACATTAAGCTGCAGAATATGGTAACCCATGGATCAATGGCCAAAACCCTGAATTCGCTTCCAGTTTACATTCTTTTTTATGGCTTCACAAATTACAGTAGTTTGCAGACTACTTTTATGGCAAATACCACAAAAGATATTATGTCAAACTTTTAAATTCTTCAAAAGTTATTACTGCTTTGCTGGGGAGATGAGCAAAGCAAAACATCCACTAATCTGCACAGGAACATTATCTTAAAAATGAACTGCATGTCAGACAGCCTGGGAATACCAGACATTGAATAGATCTGTGGGAAAAATGGCAAAAAATTCTGAAATCAAGAATAGAAAGTCTGTCAGATGGCTGCAAAATCTGTGATATGTTAAAAAGCCTGACTGATGCTATATTTGTACTTCTGCGGTGAAGCTATGTAGAGCCTGTGATGTAGCGTACACTAGTGTCTGAGGCGATTGTGTGTGCTGTGTCTGTGGCAATGTGTAGTTACACTACCAGGGAGGTGCATGTCAGGTTAAGGTCACAGCATGGACCTAGATTTAACACAGAAGTATAAACCTGCTGACAGATTTCCAAACTTTTCCAAATGATAAACTTAGTGCTTCCCAGTTTTAAAGTTCATGAAATACAGCAAATAACATTAACATGCATGAATATAAGAACCTCAAAATAAGCAAAATGTTTCATTTGCCCAAGACTGATAAAAATTTGTAGTCAACTGTATAACATGGGGCTGCTTTTCCTTGAAGTTTTTAAGAATTTCTGACGCAAGTTACTATGATTAAGACAATTTGTTCCATGGTTCCATTAATTGTTAGAGTTTGTGTTTGAACTGCCTGATCTCATGCCTGCATGTGCAAATCACAGCTGTTCGCTGCGCCGCGCTGCTTGAAGTTCCCTGGTCCACTCTGGAGGAGTAACGCTATGTTAAAAAAGAGATACGCAACTACATTCAAATGTTTGGCACGGCAGAAGGTGACCAGCTTCTCCCTCGAAGTGGATCATCATCCAGTGCTTGGAAATATTTTGGATTTGGTACAAGTGATATTAATAAAGAAGAACTCATATGCAAAGAGCGCTGTAGAGTTGTGTCTGCACCGCAAAGCAACACAACTGCTTGAAAATGCCACAAACTGCAGCATAATTAATGCACGAAGGGCAAAAATCCCCAGGGCACTGGCTGCTAAACATGAATCCTGCATCAACTCAGACATCTATAAAATTAAGTCTGTACAGTGCATCAGCATATCGATCCAGCTCAAAAAGATGCACGGAAATCACCAATGCAATGACATTCTGTTCCTGTGTGGTCAAAGATATGTGTCCAATAAACAGAGTGAGAAAGAAAAGCTTCAGGAAAATCATGAACATAAACGATACATAATAACATAAGTGGAAAAACCTGTGCATTATGCAAAATTTCACAGCTGCAAATGCCAGACACATCCAGCACGCAGGGTCAGTGAGTGGAGAGAAAGACTTTTTATTTTGCTTCTAGGAAATGCACTCAGGCCAGCAATTAAGTTTTAATTATAACATATACTATTAATGTATGTTTTGTTATGTTTCAGAGACAGGCTCTCTGTCTCTCTATCTTATTTCCTAAACTTGATGTCAACTCTACAGGAAATAATAAATGCTTAAAAACAAGTTCAATCTAATTTAGGATTCATTTTTGTTATGTCAACTTCATATTCATAAATAACTTTACCGAACAGTTTTAATAACTGGGTTCATCTTACAATATAAAGAACTTTAGATTCGATTTTACATGCATGAACGAAATACCGTAGTGTTATACTTTCAGTTTTCTAAACTGTGAGGAAAGCTCATTTTACACACTCATAATGCAAACAAAACAATAGAAACACAATGAGACAGACCCAGATGCATACATCACGAGACACTAAAATGCTCCAGGGCATAAAATAAACCATACATACTCTGTTGCAGGCTGCCTTTTTTTTATTGCAGTTTTGCTTCTGGTGCAGTCACAGGCCAGCAAGTTCACTGCAGGAGGAGGTGCGATGGACTTTTTTTTCCCCCCTCCATGCCCTGAAGGAAGCGTTTACCCTTTGCTAAAAGTAGGCCATATAAAAATACCGGCTGGGCAACACAAAAACTGTGATGGTCTGGCTGAAAAGCAAGCTCGTGTAAGAGGTAATGATAGTTATAAATGATAATTACAAATGCGCCATCTTGTTAAGCTGTCATTGCCTGTGAAGCTTGTAACCTAAAATCCTGTTCTGTCATGTGGCGCCTCTCCCTCCACAGTCAGCGCTGTTTGTACCTGTCCTCTATGAGAGGGTCTTTTTACACCAAGCTGGCACATCCCTCACAGCCTGCATTCAACCCAGACCCAGATAGTTCAAACCGAGGCCCTATAATCACAAACTCCCAGCAATGTTTATGGCCCAGTGAATCAGGAGCATGGACAGATTTACCCATAGGCCTCTGAGGGGCTGTTCCCAGCATCTCTGACAAGAACAGACACAACCCCCCTACTAATGACAGCTGAACCAAGCCTCAGTGATGGATGGCTTTTGCTAACAACACCATCTTATCCAATCTAATGTAACAAATTCCCTCACAAATTTATTTACTTGGAAGCAGAACACAGGGTTTAACATAATGTCTTCATGATATCAGAAGCAGCGGCCTCCTCGAGTAGCAGTAGGCCGAGTTCTCGCCACCTGTTATGAGAGCAGTCCCACGTGGTGCTGATGTTCACACCAGTCACTAGTGAGACTCTCTGCTCAGAAGCATCGGACAGTAACAGACACTTCTCCTGATCGATGCTCATTCTCTGAAACACAAGGGAGCTGGAAGCACTTTCCCTCCTTATCCCTCTTTTGTACTATCTCCTCTTTTCCCTTCCTCCTCTCTGTTTATCTCAGCCGTATGTCTCCATGGGTTCTTTCCATTAGCCACTCTGCCGGCTTTCCAGTCTGCAGGAGTCTCCTTTTAAATCACACTATGGAGTGACTGTAGCCTGGGGGTCTTCAGGGACTTCATCATCATCATATCCATCTTCCACCTGGAAAACGGGAATCAAATGCCCTTGGAAAAAAACTCATTACTGTAGTATTCCTCTGTGGTTCTAAATTGTGATTTGAGGCATTGTGAATTTCTTATCAAGTTTCCAAAAGAGCAAAGAGACATGGAGAGATGCATACCATGTCTACTAGATTAATCTGAGCTTGGCGGATCCCGGCAAGTGACAGAGACGGGCGTCTCCAAGACACCGAGCGCTGAAGCTCAGATAGAATGCAAATGCTCGGAGACTCTCAGCAAGCTACAATATGGCAATGTTTACACTTGCTCCAAGCCATGTAATAGAAATCCTGCCCTGCATAATCAGTTTCTTTCTGGAAGTTTAATTTAATTCCCTGTAGTGTGTATCACCTGAGAAAATTAGAATCCAAACAAGCAGAACAAACGATTGGTGAATTTTGCTGCCATCATGAAATACGCCCCAGCTGAACTTCATTGCTGCAGTGAACAGAATGATTACTAAAGTAGACAAAGTTTATTATGTAAATATTAATAGTTTTGTAAGCAGTGCAAATAAGAAATGCTCTAAATGTGATTGCAAATCAAGTCTTCTAAATTAATTTTAGATCATTTCTCTAGTGCTTTTGAGTGTGCACAGCCTTTGTCAAAGCAACGTAACCAGAGATACAGCAGGTTCTACAGATGCTGCAGAAATAAATGTAAATTGTGTGCCTGTCCAATGCACTGGGACATGTGGGATAACCATTTCTGTGCACAGTACATAGAGTGTGTCCATGTAATTAGATACTCAAATTCTCAATCTGCCCATTATGGATATCTGAGCAGCAGAAGGTCAGAGAGGTACAATGTAGTCCACTCAACAATCCTAATGAGTGCTGTTTCAAACAGACAAATTGTATTCATGCATGCCAATCAGCATTGCAGCACGAGTGGCTCTCGTCCCTTCCTCTGTCAGCATCTGATCCGTGCGTCCAGCTGAAGGCAATTTAGTCTCCAGTGCTTCTAATTTTTCACAGGGTTCATGTTCATCTTGGCGTGCAGCCAGCACTCTGTCTCTTATTTACCTGGCATTATTCAGTAGTTTGCATTTCCTGTTCCCATGACCCCGTGGACTGCCTTCAATGTGTCATCTGACATTATGGCCTTCAGAATTTAATTTCTGGAGAACAGAGCATCCTGACAGTTGTGTTCAGAGATCCTGTGAGGTCATTTTGTGGGGATAATATGAAGTCTTTATGCATGAAACTGGTCAATTAAATATTCTCTAAACAGTCAGAAGAAACCTGAAAAAAAGTAACTGAAAAAAAGTAAAGCGAAGGAGGCTCTGAATAAATCAATACTGAGTGCACAAAAATGTTTAAAGCTGTTGAATGTTTTTTAAACAGGTTGATAATATTCTAACCTATGCTATTCTCAGTTCTGATGAAACTGATACTAACTTGTACAACCCATTCCAAAAAAGTTGGGACGCTTACAAGTCTCATAAACTCATATTTTTTTCACAGTGGAACACTGAAAACATATAAAATCTTTTCAGTTGGTAAAAGGTCTGGACTGCAGGCAGGCCAGTTCAGCACCTTTACTATGAATCATTTTGCAGTAATGTATACATTAGTTTGTGAGATATTCAAAGTCTTCTTTTATGCTGAGGAACATTTTTATGAAGTTGTTAGACAAATTGCAGATGGAGTTTTAGTACCATTTAATTTTCCAGCCTTTTATTGCCCATCCCAAATTTTTCGAGATGTGTTGCTGCTATCAAATTCAAAATGAGCAAATATTTTTCATGAATTTGTAAAATGGATGGATGGATGGATGGATGGATGGATGGATAAGAATCGTCTCTGCAAACTTACAAACTTGCTCTAAATTACATTCATTTCCCACCAGGAAAGATGCTCAAAACTATAACAATAATATGCCGTCTTCATTTATTTAATTACTTAACTGATGCAAAATCTAATTGCTTGGTCAAAATAGTTTGCATTCCATTTAATCACTGTTTACCATTTCATTAGACACACTGCAGCCAAAGAGAATACATTTAAAAAATGAAACTCAAACGGCTGCATGCATTATGTTTTTCTGTGCCGCCTGTTTACCTCTCAAGGGAAATCAGCAGGGAGAAAACAAGCACAATAATCTGTCAATAATTGTGGATAATTTACAGCTAAACTAAGCATGTTTCCAAACAATAAAACTATTTACTCCGATCCATTACAAACTATTTGTTATGTGAGAGCTATCCCCGTAATTGGACCCAGCATCTAATCGATGCGATTTCCGACCAACCGCCCATTAGTCAACATGCAACAACGGTGCCAGTGATCACAAATTTACAGGACTGTCAATACACTTTGCTAAAATGATATTTACTGTATTACCATAAACATCCATTTTAACTTTGCTGATACAGTGTATTGATCTGTGTAAGCCCTGTAGAATATTAAAAGCCTCTTTTCAGGTGTGTGGATGTCATCCTTCGGCCACAAGCTCCAATGCTGTATGACATTTGCCTGAGGAGAATTCTGTGGTTTGAGATTCAGGAAAGTGCTGCTGGCAAACCATTCCTCTGAATCACATTATGGAAGTCCTTCCCATGAGAACCTGGTGCACGCTGTCATTCAGGATGCTCAGGTGTTGCTCCACTATCATTAGTGGTCAGTGTTTCTGGGAAGAACAAATCCAGGCAGTGCGGGAATGCAGGAATAGTGGTGAACTAAAGGCCTGCTGTTTGGAATGGCTCATGGTTTCCACCTCTTGGGTAATAGCTTTGGATGGCTATGTAATCAACACTATTTGTTATGTGCTGTGACTTGGCTGCTGTGCTGCAATACGATGGGGG
>VUQJ01007329.1:4562-20449 GCA_015108635.1 Andinoacara biseriatus | reverse complement strand
CGTGCTCTCATATTTTCTCCATGAGGCACACGATTCCCGTGGATCTTGTGGTTTTACCAAAAATCGTGTCAGCAAATAATGGTACATGTTTTACCAGGAGATTCTGGAAATTTATGGGTGTAATTACACGGTTACTTATAACCAGCAAAACCACCAAGCTGCGCCTTGTGATAGGCAGCAAATCCTGCTGTTTTCAAATGGATTTCGGTACAAATTGGCCCATCAACAGAGGCCACACAAACACAAGAAAAGGACATTAATCTGTGTGTGTGTGTGTAATTATGAGTTTGTGCTGCATGTGGAGTTCACAGATTTTAAAGTCTGTTTATTTTAGTCAGAAATGTGCATCTGTTTGCATCACGAGCGGGGACGATCCAAAGATAACGCACATATTTGTCAGTATTTATCCCCATTTTGTCGTAACTGGGGCTGTAAATAATTATGGAAACTCAGCCTGACGGAACTTTAACATCATCATTAGTACAACTAAATGACAACACGTGGGCTCTGAGCCCAGTATTTGAAGACTGGATGGTTCAGCTTAAGCTGTAATTCACGTATGTTTTTCCTCTAAGCACTCTTATGTAAGAGTGTTTGGATATACGCTGATGACTTTGCCATGCACAATCATAACTTAATAATCTTTAAGCAAACATTTGTGATAAAATGAGGTTTTGATCGTCCTGGCTGCAGTTAAAACTTTGGAAATTGTGGCTAAAATCCAAGTAGCACTTGTTCAGTATATTAAAGCTCTCTAAAACGCATTCACATTCATAATTCAGCACTATCAGCGGGGAGGTTGAGTTTCACTGCTTTCAAAGCTGAAAAACACATGGCTCAGAAGCATCCCCGTTAGGTGCTGTAAATTCCTCACTCACATTCCTCGGCAGCAGTCGGAAAAGGCTACAAGCTATCTCACACCATTTACCCCTGTCCCTCTGTGATATGTTCACAAGCTCAACTGTTGATATTAGCTGGGAACACGCCTACATTTGGCAGCCAGGAGACCTGTAAAAAATGCAAGTGGAAGGATATATATCTCATTTTGTTTGGATAGTTTGGCACTCCTGTCTGTGTATGTGTCTTGCAGGCTCACAAACTCCAGGTCTATCCAAAGGGCCAAACATCCAGCAAAGTGTGTGCTGGAGAAACTGATTGCCAAACATTCTTTTTATTATTATTATTATTATTGTTATTTCTAATTTGTTTGGTTCAAACAGACAATAGGTAGCACTAACACAAAACATAAGGGAGTTAGCTGGTGAATCTCAGTTTCACCAATTTATTTTGGCCATGCCACCAAACATGCTAATAATGCTATGTTCGTATGAAGGCCACAAGGCAGAAACTTTAGCATGCCTACTGATGCCTGAGTGATCTGGCAAAGAGCATTTAGCATTTAGCTCAGGAACCGGATATTTCCCTCTGTACTGGGTGAAGACCAAAACAGAGCAAAAAGTAGAGGAAAATATTAAAATTTCATTGTCTTGTTATCCCTAAGTGGATTTTTGTGTTGCAAAGTGCGACATTAACAGTTTAATGTCAGGAGTGAGTAGATGAGTCAGTAATAAACTAAAAACTTCTCTCCCTTCCTGTTTTAGGTTTGTATAAGAATCTCCGATATACTTTCAGCACGTGCTTTACTGTGTCGGGTGTTTAAAAGTTATGAACGTTTCCTGTGCTAAAAAGAAGATGTTGTTTAACACCAGTTGCATTTATTTTTACATTCTTTAGACAGACACCGACACGACTGAGCCAAATTATCCGAGACCAATTGACATCATCGTTCTGCGTAATGTTTGAAGTGGGAGCCATACTGAACATAAAACGGCAGGTTTTCATTGGATCACTCTGGTGTCTTTAATGGCATCGTTATGATCTCAGAGGGTGCCTGCAGATTCTCAGTGGTGTGATGAAATTATACTGCCACACTTTTGGCTCAGGTTGGGCTTCAGACCTGGCACAAGAGTGACTGTTGTCCTGACAGTCTGTGTTTTTCAAATTAAAAAAAAGAAAAGAAACACAGACAAACCAGTGGATGCATCTCTGCTGTCTGTGTCCACTCAGTTGCGTTTGACTCCTACAGGCCTTCCAAAGTCAAATAAATACTTGAGACTTGATGGGGCTCTCTTTACCACTGCAGCCCGAGCGACTATGTCTAGCCTCACTGTGCTTTTACAGTGCAATTTTATGTGCTGTCATAACTTCTCTCTGTACGTCTGTGAAGGCCTACGTCCCTTGAAAGCCATTACCGTCTCCCCACATCATGTTGCTCCCTCTTCCACCCAAACACGACATGATAGAGCCATTAACACTCCTTCACACCCAATTGAGCACAGCATCCAAAAAGAGGAAGGAAACACCATTGCTGCAGAGGAATGCAGCCATAAAAAAATTGGATTAACCACCATGCGCGAGTGTGGAGAGTAAAATCTGCACCCGACGACCAGCTGTGATGCTCAAATATGAGTATTTGTTAATGGAGTCCCTAATTGCGAGTTTTTGCCATTTGTTTTTTATTACCTCAATACGTTTTTGTGTAAAAGACACCTTATTGTGATTAATGTTCTGTGACAAAGGTGATTTTCCAAATAGAGTGTTTGACACTCAGTTATTAGATCCGCCACATCTTTGGATCTTTGCAGTATTTGCGCCGTTCTACTGCTTGCGATCATAAAAAGGTTTTCCTTCTGCTTCATCTAAGGTTTATGGTTATTATAGTGTTTGTGTCCCAGTTCCATAAAGCATGCAGCTGGCAAAACGTCTCCCTGACTGCTACTAATAATATTTCTCTGGTGTACATTACAGTTAATTGAAGTGCAGGCAGCTGTCAGAATAATTACATGCTGATGTTTGCGACTTGGCAGGGAGGGATTATACTTCGCCACAAACTCTGGAGAGTTTCCTTTTTTTTTTTCCTTCTTCTTCTTCTTCTTTTTCTGCAAACTGAAGTGTTTTCAGCCAAATGCCAACAGAAAAGCAAGAGCAGGGACAGATAGATGGAGAGAAAGACACACACACAGAGAGCTGGTTTCTGCTTAATTGGATACACACAAAAGACAATATGGAAAACTTTAGAAATTGCAGATTTTGTTTATACATGAAAAAATGTGTTTAAAATATGAAATTCAGTCTTCTAAGTGGTTAGTTCTAAAATTACATATTACGTACAATTAATGTGTTATTACTGCATATTTTTTACATTTATTTTTCTTACTAATTTCATATATAAATACGACTCAAATACAGCTGGGCAAATGACTGCAGCTTCTCTGTGCTTTTGTTGGCGAGGAGCAGCTCCACTCTGCAGGCACCCACTGGACTTCGGCCTCCTGAATCTTCTCGAGGTCTGACCTCAAGTCTCGGAATGCCGCGGCGATATCTCCGTTGACAATGACCTTGTCAAACAGGTGACCGTACTGCTGCTCCATGTTTTCAGCCAAGTCAATCATGTCCTCAAAATCCTCCTCCTGTGGGCCAAAAATGTGCACGAGTAAGAAGCTCTGGCTGTACAGCAAATTATACAGAAAAATGTTTTTAAAGTTAGCATTGCTGCTAACCATTGTATAATAAGATTCTACCCTACACTGACCGGTGTGCAGCATTGTGAAAAAATGTTCAGCCACCCCCAATTTCTTTATCTTTTGCTAGGAAAATGGGAAATGGGTGCAGCGATTTATTGAATCTTGTGCAATTGTGCATGGGAACACAACAATAAGGCAAAATCAGAGTTTGTACAATTCTTATGAGCTTGAAATTCAATATTTGGTGTGAGCACCTTGATGTTTCAGCACAACCTCTCTCAGGCAGCTTTCTTGTAGTTTCTTTAAATACTCTTCAGGAATAGTTCTCCAGGCTTCTTGAAGGACATTCAGAGCTCCTCTTTGGATGTTGACTGCCTTTTTTTACGTTCTCTGTCAAGATGATCCCACACGGCTGCAACAGTGTTGAGGTCCGGGCTCTGGGAAAGCTATTGTGTTTTTCTATGCAGGCTTGCTTTTACTACATTGTTGCTGAGTTTGGGATCATTGTCATGTTGAGAAATGAAGCTGTGCTAAAAAGAT
This sequence comes from Andinoacara biseriatus, assembly GCA_015108635.1. Taxonomy (NCBI): domain Eukaryota; kingdom Metazoa; phylum Chordata; class Actinopteri; order Cichliformes; family Cichlidae; genus Andinoacara; species Andinoacara biseriatus. The sequence continues at coordinate 16,385 of VUQJ01007329.1, read as the reverse complement.
GCTTTCTAAAAGTTGATGGTGGTACTTGCACCCTCAAACCATGACAGAGCCTCCACCATGTTTTACAGATGGCTGCAGACACTGTTGTGCTCCCTGATTTTCTCTGTACATATTGATAATTGAATCAAAATTTTTAATGTGGATTCATCACTCAATCAGACCTGTTGCCACTGATTTTCTGTCCAGTCCTTAGCTAATCTGGCACACCTCAGCCTCTCCTCCCTGTTTCCCTTCCTTAAGAATGGCTTCTTGACAGCCACCCTTCCACTGAGACCATTCACTGAACAGAAGCTGGATCGACTGAAGAGCCAGACAGTCAGCTCCTGTGTCAGGATTTTTTTCCTATTTCCTAAGGACATGACTTTCAGATGTCCTTAAGACAGTTTTTAGGCCTGCCACGTCTTCTTTTGTCCTCAACTCATCCAGTTTTCTCATATTTTTTAAGGACATGCCGCACACCACGCCAAGATATGGCAGGTTGTTGGCTAAAGGCACAAGAGGCCTTTTGATGCAAGTTGAAAACACAGTGCTTTAAGATAAGCCTTAACTCTGAAGGGACTGTACCAAAAACATACAGCAAAACAGGTGTGTGACCTTATTGGTTTAATAAGGGCAACCTGGGCACCTGTGGTCAAACAATGAACCTGAATCTAAAGTTACTTGCTTTTATTCTACATTCATGTTTTTCTTCTGCTGGGTCCCATCAGCCATCGATGCTTTTGCTTTGAAAGGAACACCCACAAACAATAAAATTTTTACTGTTTTTGGTTATTTTCATTTAAAATCATCGTCACACATTAGCTGTAACCCTTCATTCTCTGGGCCAAATGTGCTTGCCTTAAATGTTAGTTGTGGGAAAAGAAGCCACAAAGAAAGCAGCCTTGTAACATCCTGTGTCTCCTAAATGCAAACCACAGGATCATCTGTGTGTAAGGTGTTTGTGTATGGCTGAGGGAGTCAGTGGAGTGTGCCACAATGTTTGACTTCTCATTGTCATATATGTTACACGACATGGAGCAAGCCCCACCAGGCAAGTGCTGGGTTGTGTTTTTGTGTTTATTTTATTTGTTCTTACTGAAAAGATCCTGACTTGCTTGGTATCCTCTTCATCGCAGACAAATTTAGCTCTCCGTCTGGTGAGGCGTAGCTCCTCGATGCGCGGGGGCTTAACAAACACCACGTATGGTTTAAATTCAGACGTGTACACACGCTTTATCTTCTGTTGGAACAAAAGAGGATTAGGTTAGTTGAAGACAGAAGGCAAATATCCGTAGTAAAATATGTTGCGTAAACAATATACATGTGTTTTCTCAAGACTGGGCCACTGCTTCAGTCTGTCTTTGGCATCAAAACACAAAGTCATAATTACATCCAACTCCCATGATGTAAAGCTACTACTGTTACTTCAACTTGGCAACGTGGTTACTTGTGAGAGCTTATAAACAAAGGGCTTGGGTTTTGTTTAGAAGAACCATCATTAAAATGTGATTTTTAGTTAGAGTTCACAGCTAAGCTATCGTGTGCTGGAGAGTAGAAATCTTACTTTAATTGCTCTCATTTCACCAAGCAGCAACCTCGTTATGCAATATCAAACTGGATTATAACAAGCAGGGTGACACAGCATACAATGACACGGTGGTCCAAAGGCTTCTGCAGTTACACTTAAAACTGTTCTGCCCTCAATAGTTAATTTTCCCCTTTGGAATAACTGTGTGTGGGATTGTTATTATTTATTTATTTTGACATTTAAATAGTTTGTGTTAATGGGGGAACGACTACTTTTGAGTGAGGGGCAGTTACACGTGCGAGGCTTCACTTAATTTAAGTCACCTTACGACCTCGTTTGCTGTTGGCGCCTATGTGACCAAAAAACGATAGTTTATTGTATGTTTAACTGTACTAGCAGCCATTCCATGTTATCTGTGATCAGTTCTGGTGGATGAAAGTATTTTCCAGCATTTCATTTTTATATTTATTATGACTACTTATTTACAACCTATGAATGTGAGGCTTCAAAGTGCGGCTTCACAGATATACAGATGATGCGCTGCTAGCTAATGTCCATCTTTCATATACAGTCTATGATTTTGTGCCATCCCATCGGGGAAAGGTCTACACAAATATGTGTTTCTTCTGATATAGATGGAGTAATCAGTCCCTATTTGTTGCCTTGATCTGTTGGGTTTAAGTGGGGAAGCTCTTGCTACCTCTCTACATCTTGTGCAACAAAAAAAAAACAAAAAAAAAACAAGTACTGTGTGATCCCTCACTGGCTTCCCAACATAACTCAAAAAAACAAAAAAAACTAAACCCTTGTGGTAACACATGGGACTTGGAAACTTTTATTAGTTCAACACGAATGGGCCATATGACAAAAAAAGAAACTGTAAATTTCCATTTCTGAAAAGGCACTGGCTCACAATTCACTTAATGATTATTTAGTATGAAGAATCTGTGTGAACAATTTATTAGGGACACATGACTTTTTGGGTGGCACAATGCTTACACTGGGGTGAACGTCCAGGAGGCAGACTTTGCCCACTGCCATCACTCTGTGCACAGAGTCTAGACTTGTTCCATAGTAGTGACCTCTGTAACTCCCGTACTCAACAAACCTGGAGGCAGAAAGCACCAGGGACAGGAACAGACACAAAAACAATTAAAACAGCAGTCAGACAGCAGTAGACAGACTGAGTGGACAAATGTAAGAGAAACTATTTTTAATACCATGGGAATACATGTTCATAAAGTACCTATGATTCAGAATGAGCTCTTCAAACAAGTGGACTGACACAAAATGATAATCCACACCTTGGCTTTCCTGCCTTCTCTTCTCCCGTGTGGTGTCTGTAAGAGAATCGGAGGGGATGTAGAAAATGAAAAAAATTTTAGCACACAGGAGGCACAGATGACAGTTGAGGAACTTGAAAGTGTCTGTCTTACAGGGTACAGTGACGCCATAGCGGTCGGAGTCGGAGATCAGCAGCCTCCTCTTCAGTTCATTAACGCCAACGCCGCTGGGCCCTGGAGACAAATATTAAAACACAGTGTTCTGTATGTGGGTATTCATTCCAAGTATCACTAATGTGTACTAATGTTTTCCTCAAGACAAGCCCAACATCAAATGACGCATCTGTCTTTATCATCAGAGCGGGAGCAACGGCGAGAGAGAAAGTCAGACAGAGCTCTGATTTCATTCAGATTTTAGCGTCTGTCTGCGTCTCTCTATCGAACCTTTAAAGCTCCTATACTTTCTGGAAAATACATAGCATCGCATTTAAATGTGACATCTGCAAAGCCACACAGTATCAATGTCATTATAGTGTAGGATGCACAGGATGAAACACACACACACACACACTGTACCATCTGGGATTTTCTTCTAGAGCAGGTTTCGGCAGCCCCGGATTGCATCAGACTCTAATGGAGCTCTGTCTGAAAGTGGAATTCCTGACATACCTGCCTTTTCCATCACTGGGTTGCATGAGCTCGATACATTACAAAATATCAAGTTTATGGACTCTCCACTCTTACACTTCTAATATGTTTAACAGCTGCTGTGCAGAACCGAGAGGAGCATCATCAGGCTTCGTGGATGCTTTCCTTCTCAAGGGTTACACGATCTGTAGGGCTTTAAGTGGCTGGCAGTCACTTTCACCAACTTTCTTGGGGCATAGCAGTCTATTGTTTCATTCAAAGTGCATATGCAGTGCAAACAGAAAGGATATATTTCAAACCTGGTCAAACATCATCCAGCTGGTCCTGGTTTAGTGATCCACGGTTTTGGTTTTCCTGTCTATGACTTTCATTGCCACTAAACTATATATTCTTAATGATGACCTCGGGTCAATGAAGAACCATCACAGCAGACAGTAAAACGTAATCCAGGGTCGGGGTAAGCTCCAACTCAATTAAAGAAGTCTGAATCTAAATCCAAGCTGCCTTAACTGTTCCAAGTTGATGATGGAGCACTTGGCTGACATTTATTTATTTTTTTTATCTCTTCTCTATCTGGTATTATTTTTGCACCTCCTCAGCTCTTTGTGTTTTTCGCCTCTTTGCCTTCCACTTTTAATTTTATTTCCCGCGTCTTCCGTCTCCTTTCCACTTCTCGTCTGTCCTCCGTTCTCCTCAGTCACAGTTGACCTACAGTTGTATCATAATGTGACATTAAAAAGACCTTCAGCGAGGCTCAGTGTGAAATTCCCTGGGGAGAGATAGAGCTCAGAAATACACAGAGCAGGCCTGCAGGATTGGCAGAGAAGTGAATCTGGGGTGGGCCACTAGGTAACTTAAGAGAGCACAATGTATTCTGACTTTGAGTTTTCTGACAGTGTTTACGTGTTTCTGATGGGAAAGGATTGCTCTTGCACTCATGAGTGGGGACATAAATCTTCATCAATGCATTACTTTTTCTTTTGATCAACATTTTCTTTTACATAAATGGGACTATGACATTTTTTACATTTTTGCTAAATGAACTGTGGGATAATAGAAAATATATATAACTGGCCAACACAAATGCACAGCCACAGTAACTTTACACCTTACACTGCATGTAAAGACTATGTGCTGTTATCTCTATTCTCTCACCGGCACAGTATTTGAACCTCCTTTACAAGTTTAGGACATTGTCTTGTCCATCCAGTGTAATGTCTTGATATGGAGAATAATCATGCAAGGTGTCATCAAAATCCTTCAAAGCATTTCTTAGATATGAAGTGGACATAAAAAAACCTAACAGAAAACAAAGATTTAAGCATATGACCTTGACCTTTGACCCCAGTGACCCCATATACAATCCCAACTTTGCTTTCATAAGCTATCTACCCGTGAAGTTTGGTAAGTGGAGGCCGAACAGATCTCGAGTTATTGAGTGGAAACATCAATGGACGACCACCCGCCCACCATGGGTGATCACATAATATGCCCCATCTTTTGACAGGTCTATAAAAAAGTCTATTACAGCATTTTGTTTTCTTTTTGAACTCATAGTTTCCTACAATTTCTTCATCGTTCATCAAAAAAATGCAACACTTTATTTTTTTTTAAAGTAGCTCAAGCTCCCAGTTTACTTTAATCATTTACTAAACATTGTCTTAGAAATAAAATCAGCAATCAGCCCAGATACAGTTTTTTCCGAGGCAGAAATGGATCGCATAAATCATAATCATACAGGCACTGCTGCCTAATCCTTTGTATTCTATTCCACTGAAGAAAAGCAACATTTTCCTCTCTAGTTCATCACAGAAACGCTCATCATTAAATCTTAAATTTTTAGCTTTTGTTTTGTTTTTATGAGGTAATGGACTCGGATAGTCCTACAAAATCTGAATCAATTTATCCATTTTGACTCCCCTGACTCAACATATCCCCCCGCAAAATGACCCAGAACATCTCAAAAATACCCGTAAGCCCATACTATTTCTTTATATAGCTGTATTTCTTTTAGCTCATACATACCAACCAGGATTACCAGACGATGTCTGTCCTTTGGGTCTCTGTGATAGGGGATCACCTCTATGTAGGCAGGTGGACAAACTGAGCCGTGCACCCCGGCACTCCATCTCCTGAACCGAGCGGCTTCTTTGGTCCAGCTGCTCTTTCTGCAGAGTCGGAAACTCCTTCTTAAACCAGCTGGCAAAGAGACACAGGGAGCCTTCAGTGAGGTGTATTAATGGAAAGCTACGATTAAGATATATGGTGGTCCTAAAACTTGTATTAGTCCATTTGAGGCAGGGCTACAAAACCTCTGGTGTGCACAGTGTGCTAGCACACCAATGCAGGGCAACATAAGTCTTCATTTGGGGTGATCTTTCTGATCACTCTCATTTTGGCTGTTATTAGTCTTAGTCTCTTAGTCACTTGCTCTTGAGGGAAATACCCGTCTCTTTAACTATGAAATGCTCTGTTAAATGCACTAAGTGTAGCCAGCATTGCCTGTCTTGCTTTTGGTGTTGGGTGAGTAGCATGTAGTGGATCTTTAGAGGTTTTTGGTGGATGCTGGTTGGAAACGAACCATAACAGTAAAGCAAGAAAGAATAGCAGAGGACCATAATGGCTTGTATGGCTAAGTTGAACTGCAGAGTCTGTTGATTATAGTGTTTCATCATCTGTGTGTTTCCTTTCACATCTGAGCCATTGTTAATATAGAAATTTTGATCATTCCGTTCATCGTGGTCCACGCTAGACTGACAGAAGATGCTTAAAAAAAACTTATTGCTTACGTCTGGAGCATTTTAATCTCATTTTGACCACATTTTCAGAGAATGTTTTTGCTTTCACACATTAATAGTCACCACTGTGTGTAAAGCTTGATTCAGTCACGGCTTGTTTTACTTTTGTGTAGTGTTTGCTCTTTTCTTGATTAAAACGGCAAATACTAGAGCTCTTGTCTCATACGGTGGAAAAGGAAAAGCATCAAGGTACACAATTTAAGCAACCATCTGGTGTCGAGCGCTTTCCTGAGCAGCACTCATCTTATTCGAGACAATAATTCAGCCTGTCACGCGTCACTGCGATCCTGTCTGACATCCAGTTTCTGCCATGCGACTGTGGTCGGGCCTGGCTTGGCAGACTTGATCTCTTTCATGATGCTAACTAAGTGACGGTGCCAAGCGCTCTCTGACGTCAACCATAATTTCACTTTGTAAGCACATCTATCCATTTCCTCTTCAGGCTTCATTCTGAGAAACATACCAATATGATTTCAAACTTTTGTTTACATTGGATTTAAAGTGATGAGCTCCCTAAAGTATTTGGGTTATACAAACTGTATAAATAACAACGTTACACAGCACAAAACAAATCTTATTTCCTAGAATCAAATACAGCCTGAACAAAAGCATCTTGTATTTGTCCATTTTAAATCATTCTGGCAGTTAAATTATTATCAGTGACTGAAAATGCTCTCAGCCCTACATCTGTGGAGATACTGAAAGATAATTCTGAATTACAGATCAGTATGAAATGAGGGGAAACGAGTGATAAGTCATAATAATAAGTCATAAACTAGCATACAACAGTTCATGAGCTAGGCCTGAGCTCTTCATGTTAATGTGATCTGACCTGATCTCAAAATGCAGTGTAACGGATCTATGTATTATCACAGCCCTCCATATATACAGTGAGATCATTTTGTGGCATTGAAGGGTTATTTAAGTAAATTGTATTACAAGTATACGAGGCAATTAATATCTAGCTATTAACTTCACTTTGGAGCAGATTTCTGGTTTGGGTGTTTAAAATAAAATCCTTTGAATTTAACTGGTGCAAATGGGATTTCGCTGGAAATTAAATTTTTTTATCAACCATCCAAACACAAACGCATCACTATAAAACCATGTTTGCCACTCTCATAGACAGTATAAAATATGTACTTTGCCTCTGAGTCAAATGAAAATGAACAAGTGCCTTCACCCTGAAACCTCAGCCATTGACAGCAGATGGCGATAGCTGTGGAGTTCTGGTCCTATAACGATGGGAAAACAGCTTTCTGATTTAACCTTAGTGAGTTTATGGTCTCAGTGACTCTTTTTGGATCACATTTAATTAAAAAAAAATTAAGTCTGTTTTTTAAATTTAGGGTATACCATATTTCAAAATGTAGGATTATTCACGGTGCGCTCATTAGCTAACAACTTGTGATTGACAAGTGACAAACATGAAAAATAGCAGATTTAGTAAAAATAGTTTTTTGACATACTTGCCATTTAACAAGAGAAAATGAAACAATAAATATCATGATATTGAGGATTTAAAAGTGTTTGTGTTTGAAGCTAGCAAGGGTCGGCTTAGTGTAACGACTGGTAACAATGGAAACAGTTACTTCTCTCTCCAAATAAGTAATCAAACAAAACCTCCCTTCAAAATTTTTTCACTTGCCAAAGCTCTAGAAAAACTAATGAAAACACAGCAATTTTAACATGGACTTTAGATCCTAGAGCTAATCTAACTGCTTGGTTCATATTCAAGGACAGACATCAGAGTGAAATCTTCTCGTCTAATTTGCTTGAAAAAGTAAAAGACACTATTTCCATCCATCCATCTTTTGCTGATATTTTTTCAGGGTCCTCTCCCAGTTGTCATTCGGCAAAAGGCAGGATAGACCTTGGACAGGTCACTGGCTATTTACTAGTCAAATTTAAAAATAAATTAAATTTGGATTTTAACATTTAAAGCTTTGAAGCGTAAAGCACTCCAATATATTTCAAAGCTTTTATTGACCTATTCTCCCAATGGTTCCCTCAGAGCAGAAATTACAGCGTGTGCCTTGTACTCACTTTAAAATATGCAAACATCAGGCCTTTAGGCTCCTAAACTCTTCAAATAATTACACTCTCTTCGTTTTATTGATTCAGAGGTACTGTAGCTTTAAAATAAAACTTTGAAATTCCTAGTCGGAGTAATTATGTGTCTGACCTCATATTATTGATGAATCTGTTTTATTTTTGTGATGAGGAAGGCTTTAGGACCCAGGAGATGGAGGGGAGCGTATTAAAGCAGACGTGGTTAGCAATACAGCAGCTGAAAACTTAAATTAGTCTCATGTGAGAATCGGTGAGTGATACTTACACAGTGTTTTAATCTTAGATATGTGAAAAGAGAAGACTTATGCATTAATAGCTAATATTCCTAGGTCTTGCCATTTTTACTGAGCATATAGTAAAATGTATGGATCCAACCATCCATCCATTTTTTCCCGCTTATCCGGGGCCGGGTCACGGGGGCAGCAGCCTGAGGAGAGAAGCCCAGACCTCCCTCTCCCCAGCCACCTCCTCCAGCTCATCCAGGGGGACCCCAAGGCATTCTCAGGCCAGCTGAGAAGCTTCCTAGTCAGATGCCCGAACCACCTGAAACGACTCCTTTGGATGTGGAGGAGCAGGAACTGTATTTTGAGCCCCTCCTGAAAGGCTGCACTCCTCACCCTCTCCGTAAGGTAGAGGGCAGCCACTCTTCAGTAGGAAGCTCATTTTTGCTTCTTGTATTTGCGATCTCATTCTTTTAGTCACAACCCAAAGCTCATGACCATAGGGGCGGGTAGGTATGGATGTGATGTTTATTGTATTTTGTTTTTTTAGTTAACAGGACACAAATATCACAGTGTGCAGCAAACCTATCACTCAGCTTAAGGTATGGCATTTCAGTGTGAGCATTTACACTGTTATGTAACCAAATTTATGTCTCCTGTAGGACAATCAGTGCATGTGACATTATCACTGTTTTTTTTTGTTGTTGTTGTTTTTGTTTTTCTGTCTTCTCTTTTCCCTTTAAATTCCTTTCTCCCCATTAGTGATTTTAGCTTGATTATGGGCTTTGTTTTATCTTATTAAATAGTGTTTTTTCTTATGTGAACTGGGTGTGGTGCTATATTATCAGGCAACATGCAATCCCTGAGTGGAGGCTAAAACCTTGTAGGAATCAACTTTGTATAGGTGTTTAGGATGCAATGATCTTCTGTGTATAGTATAGTTTAATTTGGTTGTACTGCACCAACTATTCCTGTAGCGAGGTGCTTAGTACATGTTTTAAGTGTTATATATGTTAAGTTATATAAGTGTCACATGTTATATAAATAAGATCAAATTTGTAGTGGATGGGTTTATTAAAGAACCTCTAAGCCTCCTGTTGGCATGACTGAGTTGTTGTTCTCAGGTGATTGCTACAGGGCTAACATGTTGCACCACTAAAAGTATTTTTGTAAGTCATTAATGACTATGGAGATCAGGCTTTTCCCTTTTTTTGGGTTAATTTCACTTCAAACCCTTTCCATAATAAAACATATATATTTGCAGAAACTGACATCTTAACTCATTTATTCAGGACTCACTCCTATATAATCTTAATTAAGGGTTGCACCAGTAGAATCAAGGCCTTAGTTGCCATGGTGTCTGTCTTTATGATCACAAGACTTTATTTTTTTCTTGGTATCAGATACCATCCATCAATTTTTTCCTATTTTTTATTTATTTATTTATTTTTTGAAGGGGTGGGGTGTGTGTGAAGCCTTTCTTAGCTGTCATAGGGTGGTGTACACCTTGCACAGGTAACACAGAGAAAGACAACCATTCACACTCACATTCACACCTACGGTCAATTTAAAATTAGATTATTAGTAACTGAACTGCCCTTATGATAGTGCCCACTACTTTCTCTGGGACCATATTTTGCCTTTATATCACACAGGAAGACAGCTGCACATGAAAATAATACCAGCTGTGTTACTGTTATGTTAGTGTTATATGCATACACAATAGCCCAGATATCCTCTCTCTCTATATATATATATAAAATTAAATGTATATCATCTTTGAACTGATACTATGCAACAGCTACAATTACCTTTCCTTGTACGGACATTAGGAGCCTTTTCACAATCAGCCACAAGTGCACTTCCCCATGTGAACATCCTGCACTGCTCACATGCACACATGCAAATACACACCAGACATCATTTCCAATCCATGAGATCAAGAAAAATGGGATGAATGGAGCAGCTAAAACCACATTTGCTGTTCTATTCCTTTCCCCTAAATCTACAAACCACAGAACTACATTACCAAATGAACTGGTTTGCACTGCAAAAAATACAACCAGGGTCTCCTTTTCTGGTTTTCTCTATTTATATTACTCTGTTCAAATGTGTGTGTTTTAGTGATCTTTCAGGCTGAAATGCCTCGAGTTATATTATCGAGTATCAGGCCGGTTCCTTTTCCATTGGTGGGACAAGTCAAACATCTTACCAACGTGGATCCCTGTTATAGCTCTATAATCTACGTCCTCTGTGACTGGAAAAACTGGAAGAGATGAGAAATGAGTGAGGAAAGCATAAATAAAAGCATAAAAAAGAAGAAAGTATATTGAGTTTAGAACCATTAACAAAGCTTTAGAAAGTAAAAGGTGAAGCACACTGTAGGTGGCCAGATTGGTTTTTAGATGCTTTAAATCTTAGTTACAAACAGAAGAGCAGTTCACAGAATCAGCCCCATTTTAGAAAATATGGAAAAGTGAACATTACATGGCTATTATCTTTGGATAAGTCAACTCTTTAAATCTTTAAAGCCCCAAACCAAAACCCAAAACATACTCATGCATGACATCATGACAATTATTCTGAAGGTAAGTTTTTAAAAGTAAATGGAAGCTGACAGTACCTCCCCCCTCATCTGTGAAGCATGTGGAGAAAATAAGAGAGGTTAGGACAAGAGGAGGGCAGCCGGGCTCACCCATGACCTTGACCAACACCATGACCTTCAGAGATGCTCTCTGACCTCTTAGCCTAGCACAAAAAAAAGCTCTAATATGTCTAATAGATAATGTTTAATGCTTCCCAGATTTACGAGTATATGGGCAAAACTGGCTTATCACCTGGTGGCTTGACCCGCCGAGGCTGGAACAGCTCTTTGGGTCGTTGTAGAGCAACTCTTCTGCAGAAAGCCAAGTAAAGCAAGGCAGAATGAAAGCAGGATAGTGTGAACATGTCCTTACAGGGTTTTGTTTTTAAAGTCGAGGGATTTGAATGCACAAAAAAGACCTTTCATGCAGCTCCTTTGAGGGGATGAGCCCGGCTCCACAGTTGCTATCCCTAAGGTGACAGGCCTGCCACCAGGTGTCATCTTGCATGCTGACAATCTGGAGGACGTCGCCCCTTTTAAAGGCTAGTGCAGCGTCCTTGCAGGGAATGGCAGGATCCTGATTGGGATCGTAGTCAAACAGAGCTCGCACAAACAGCTGAGGAAAGAAAACTATGACATTCTACAGCCTTCGAACAGATAAACTGCTGATGATGGAAAATACACAATGCCTTTTGGAATTTATTTATTG
>VUQJ01007328.1:38260-49749 GCA_015108635.1 Andinoacara biseriatus | reverse complement strand
ATTTAAGGGCTCGAGTAAAAAAAAAAAAAAAAAAAACAGGTTGTGAGGGCCACAAAGTTTTTCAGAGCTGTTTACTTGCTTGACCACATGGTGGTAAGTGGTGACAGGGGGGAGAGGGGAGGAAAGGAAGGAACCTAACAGAAGGAGAAATGGGAAGACACTTAATGTAAGTGTCCATCAGCATAGGGATGTTTGGGCAATGGTGGTTTCCGTGGTGATGAAGCGAACAGCAAATAGACTAAGAAAGAGACATTGTGCGTTTTAGAGGCATGATCTGGTTTTACAAATACCTCCTTGAGTGCTTTATTGTGATGTATTCAGTGTTTTGTTCACAGTCTGTTAGCATTTGTGTGTGTGTGTGTGTGTGTGCATGTGATCCTTGTGTGCATTTGTGTGGGTTTATATGCATCAGGATGCAGGATATTACTTCACACCCTCACACGCAGATATAAATAGGCAAGCCAGAATACAGGGGGAAGTGAATAATAATTTGTTTCACTGGCAGCTATTCAAACTTACAGTCTGTCAAAGTAGCGTTATGCAGAGCAAGCAGAATGCAGAATCTCCTAGCAAATATTTGGAGAGCACTGCGATAAATTCAATCTGCAAGTTATCTTCTGCTTATGGAGGGAGAGATTTATTGTAGGACAAATTAGAGATTGTGACACAAATGATATAATTTTATCTCTTTTCTGTATTTTCTTCATGATCACTAGCTGTCCAGTGATCGCATTTGGACAAATGAGTAAAAGTTTTTGTCCTGTTTTGCTTATCAACTACAGTATGTGTGTGTGCATGTGTGTGTGTATGTGTGTGTGTGCGTGTGCATGTGTGTGTGCGCGCGCGGGTGTGTGTGTGTCAGTGTTATCTCTTTCTCATTCAAGTCATGTCACAGGCCAGACACTCTCTCAGTGTCAGGAGAGGCTTTCATCCGCTGACTTCAGATGTGCCTGTCATCCAGTCCAATTATACAGAGAGAAATAGGTATTGTTACACTCTGGGGATTGATTCAAGACAAAATAGAAAAGTGAAGAGAAGACTACACATTCATCTATGGCCACGCGTCGCTTGCTGGGAGTCACACACACACACACACACACACACACACACACACACACACACACACACACACACACACACACACACACACACACACACACACTCTCTTGCTTGCGCACACAGATTAAAAATCACATGGACGAACAGCTTCAATATCTCAGTGATAACAAATCCTTACAAGGTAACATGGCCCCACTTCTCTCTACAGTGGAAAGTGTCTGGCAGGTAGGTTACAGTAATTTCATATGGTGAAAGATCGAGTGGTGCACCTTCGCCTCAGCCTCTCTGTCAGGGTGATAGACCTTCTTTTTATGGAGATAACTGCAAGTTGATGGAGCAGCTGAGCAATACTGGGCTTACGACGACTTCAACCTGCTGCTGAGATCAGTTCAGATGCCTCTCAAGCATCAGTCAGCACTGCTGTCATCTCACTACTTTCTGTATTTTCCTTTCTGCACTTTTGGTTCTTCCCTTCTCTTTCATACAAAACCAGAATGGATGTCAAGAACCAGCACTTACCTCTAGCCACTCATGGGGAACGGCTCCAGTTTATGTAATACCACCCTGCCTTTGCACTCATATGATGCTCCACTGCCATGTTAATAATTGCTGAGCATTCAGGAACTGTAGAGAGCTGCTACAGTTGTTGAAACTGTTGAGTTATTGTGTGATTGCGAGGTTTTGAAAAGTTTGCAGCTGCACTTTCAAGCCTCGTGCTGCATTTGCAGGATGGTAAATGACTAAGAAGTTGATGAGTATTTTAGCCTTGCTTATATGATCCATTTACATCTTCCATCATTTCATTAAGTTTGTTACATGTATCCTTGTTTATACACAAGAGTTATGACAGCTCAAGATGGCAGACGTCTCAGTTTAGACAATCCCCTTATGTTGAGTCAACCCTGCGTCTCAGCCGAGCCTCCAGTGTCCTCGCTCCTGAATCAGATTCACTGATGTGGAACGCAGTTGGCTGAGATGCTGGAGGGCATGGGGAGAAGGGATTTGCTCCATGGCTAAGTCTTCTTTTTGTGCAGATTCCCAGAGTCACAAGAGGAGATTTAAATTCATATATCTATATATCTATATCTATATACACACTCTCGAATGGGTATTCACACATGCACACATTCACACATGCACATACACACATCTGTTTTCATGCCATCAATCACCTTAACCCACCCAGGTTGTTTTGAAAGTGATAAATTTAGCCATTTAATATCCATAATTAATAATTTATTATACGCAACACGCCACAGATTTAGATTAGGTAGTATTTTATTCAGGTAATAGCTATATCCCTCAAGGTCATTCTGAATGTTTTTCATTATCTTTTCTGCGTTAACGTCAACAATGCTATTCAGTAACTTACCTCTGATAACTGAATGAAAATAAATAAAAGAAACACACTTGAAGGAGACTCTTTATCAGAACTCCAATGGTTGGTTAATATTTGTCTGTGCATGTTATGATTGGACATATAGTTACACATATGTCCAGAACTGATTGAATATCATATCAAAGTCGTATAAATGTGTTTTTAAAAAGGTAAGTCCTTACTCAGCTAATAAAGGTTGAGGGCTTTTTTAGTAAAAAAAAATGCGAGAGAAACTGGTTAGCAGTGTTTTGGTGTATTTTTAAAAGAACTGACAGCCTTCACATGGCGCATTTAGCACAGTCACTGTTGCTTCAAAAATCCCCATAGAAAGAATCTGAGGAATCACTATGTGCTATTGTTGGTGTCACACTTTAAGTAACAACTGTTATATTTTTGTTGAGCCATTGCAAAGCAACTAGTCAAAAGTTGGCCAATGAAATATCAACAGAGGAAACTCTCACCCATGTACAAAACTGGCTGTGTGGACTTTTTTTTGTTGTTGTGAATAAATGTAAGTGAACCAAGTTATCTTGCTGTCATCCCCCTCCTCTCTCCCTCCCTACGCCTGTCTTTCTCCTCTCTGTGTGTCTCCGAAATACACACACATACTCTCTTGCACAAAAGAGGGAAAGTGTCACTATGGAAACAAGGAGGCGAGATTCTAAAAGCTACCTCTTGAGACGAGAGTTAAGACAACAAAAAGGAGTCCACTGTGTGAGTGGCAGGAAAGCAACAATATACACAGCATCTATAGCTCTCCTTCCTGTGAATGTCCTCATCAAGTTGCCTTGCCAGCCCTTTTATCTTTTATTCCTTGTCTTGTTTTTTTTTCTTTACCAGACAGACTGTGCAGGTTTGTTTCTCACATGTATATGCATTTTCTGAGCCTAGTGCTGTGCCTGCAGTTAAATGCATGTGGCTCTGTGGACAATATGTGTACGTGGCTCTAGTGTAATATGCACCACACATTTCTTTAATAGGGCTAATCCATTTTAATCTCACCTGCCACAGTTACCTTACAATGATGAATGTAAGCCTAAATGAGTTGAGACGTAGAGAAATGCCCGCGGGAGACAGCGGAGGAGGCTGGGAGGTAGATTTAAGTCTCTGTGTGTGTGTGTGTGTTTGTCTTTGTTGGTGTACATTTGTGTGCTTATCCGTGTGTGTGTGTGTGTGTGTGTGTGTTCATGTGAGCCCGTGCATGTGCATTTATTAAGGTTTCTGCAGTGGCTGAAAGAGGTTTTTCCTCCTTGCTCTGTTGAAGGCTATTTTCTGTGGGTCTGCAGGGTCACTGCTGTCCTTAGTGATGTCTCCTTCAAGTGTAATCAGCACCATGGACAGCAACACCAATCTCCACCATCACAGGCTCCACAGCAGGCATCCATCTCAATAGACTCAAAAAGGCTTCCTGTGCTTAGCTCCTTTCCATTTTCATTTTCTGTTGATGTAAAAGAATTGGATAGGTGAAAGTAGGCTGCCCATTAAGCTTCAGCCTTGATGTACACCTTCAGTCTTTGGACTATAACAGGAATGGAAAGCAGATGCAGAGGGGGGTAGAGGAAGAGAGGAAGCTGTGAAAGACCTGCAGGCAATCACATCTATTAATAAGATCTCTAATGTAAAACTCCTAGTGGATGAGTTCCCTCTGTGATGGCAGATTCACACACCTCTGAGGAGCAATATGCATCACACGTCCAAGCTGTTGTTACAGCTATAGTCTTACTTGAGCATGTGTTACTGTACAGTTTTGTGTTACTCACCTGTGGTGGCTTTGAAAAATAGCAGCAATTTTAGGAAGTAAAAAATAGATGAGAAAAGATAAAAAAAAGGAGGAGTATGGGGAGGGAGAGATAGGAGGAGTATACTACTGTACAGAGTGAGTGGCTGAGTTAGGGTGTGAGAGAGAGATAGGGAGAGCCATGACACACACACAAACACACACACACAGAGAGAGAGGGTGCAGATAGCGGGAGGGGAAAACCTCCTCTCTGAAAGGGATGATGTCAGTCTCTGCAGCTGAGCCCTGGTCCCCGACTCGAAAGGGTGAAGACTCTGTCCTCCAGAAAAAAGACTACCAGCCATAACAAAATCCACAAAGAGGGAGGACGGGGTTGAGAAGTGAGAAGAAAAGCAGGGAGAGTCTGGTGAATGATCCTCCAGAAGGTACGTATGCCACATTAGCATCCATCTATGAGTTCATTCATTAGTGTCTTTTATTGCGTGCTGCCTGCCATTAAGCTTTAATTTGCTGCCAGCAACTCACTTGTTCAAAGTAATTATCACGTTTTCACAATGTATCACAGTGAACGAGTGTGAGCGTGTGCACTCAGTGTACACTTCTACATCCCAGTCTTAGCCTGTGTGAATTTGTGTGGGTGTGTATATTTTAGCGGGGGTGAGGAAAGAGAGTGCTCATATAAGGGGCGCACACACACACACACACACACACACACATACACACACACACACACACACACACACGCACGCACGCATTAGTGGAAAGTTTTTAATGAAGAGGAAACTGCTGTATCCAGTCTTCAGGGGAGCAAAGCGGCTTCAATTATTTAAATCCAAATCAGATGCAGGGTCCCCAGAGCAGAGGGCATGACAGAGATTTGAGATTAGTGTAGAGTGTAGGGATTTTGTGCAAAGATAACTTATCTACATGGGGGAAATGCTCTTTTGTCTGTTGCGTCATTGTTATAGACCTCTTCCTCTATCTGCATTAGGGATTTGTCAGGTTAAAGCAATGCCTTCTGGGATACTGGTGGTCAAACAGGTGACATAGCAGTGGTGAGTCATCCTGTAACATCTGTCAGTGACACCTCTGTCTCCCACTTTAGATTACAGCTTCCCTTAATGCCGAGGCAAAATGTCATTGTTACCCATCACATAAGTTAAGCCACTTTATAGAGTATATTGTTTATTATACAAGAAACATTGATTTTGCGTGGCAGATATTAGTTCTAAATGTCACAGGCAGTCAACAATACATGCAGGGTCACATTCAATAGGCAACAACACAAGATGACACTGACAAAGGACAAAACGTGTCTTTGTGTTGGAGAATTCAGCACAGTTAGGGTTTATGTGTTATTTCTGTTCTCGGTCTAATGAACTCACCAGCCTTCGAAAAAAAGAAAGAAAAAAAGAACAGGTCACAGACAAATATCACCAGCAACCATCCATTTACACACTCAGGCTGTTGGCATGTCACTCAATTAGTCACAGCGTGGATTACACTCCACGAGGGGCTTGGGGAGAGACTCACAGTGGAAATCCAATTTTGTGCCACATCAAATGTCAGGATAGATCCTTCAGATTCTCTGTGATAACTACAGAAACAGCAGGGGTGAAGCTGGGAGAGCACACTGTAGAGGTGGAGGAGGGAAAAAGGATGAAGGTTTAAGGGCTGGGGATGCAGAATGTCTTGGAGGTATGTGAGGAAACCCTACTGGCCAGCCTTGTATTCTATAATAGGTCATTCTTATTGTAAGCTGGTCCATACTCAATATGGGAAAATCCATCTTTATAAGCTATTTGCAATTTTAAAATGTAGTGCAATGTATATATCATGAGATTGGTGTTTATTTCTTGTTGTTTAATTCTAATCCGCCACTGAGTACCTGCTATTTTTTTCTCTATTCTATCAGCAGCTTAAAGAATTAATCAGTATGAAAGAGGTATAAATAGAAATTAGAAAATTATATCAAATTCACCTAAATTAATTATGATGTGTGTATGTATCAAACTGTCTTTGTGTGCATGTGTGTGTGTGTCTGCTGAGGCCAGCTGCTCTGGAGACACATGCTATTGGCTGCAGCTTTTCAGTGACTGCAGACATACACCGACAGGCTTTCATTTGTTTGCATAGCCCCTACAGAGCAACCCCATTTATTTCTGTAAACCTGGAACATCAAACAGGTACTTTTAGCTATTGTGTGCAGCCTGTTCCCTCTCTGGCTCTGACTGCAGTGACAAATGTTTGAGCTGATAAAGCCTCTGTTGGCACTAAGTGGCCAGGACTTCATGGTGAGAGGCCATTAATTAGGAAATCTAACGTGTGCTTGGCATCACTTTGTTTCTTTGAGATCTATTTTTTTCTGGTAATTTGCTTAGTATTTCATTTTGATGGTACTACTGCCCTAGTTCATTTGACTCCTATTTCAGGTTCCAGTGTGGGAGATTCCTTGCATAGTTTTCTCACTCCTATTTCAGTAGGTAAAGGGGATAAAGGTTGTTTTGGTGCCTGTCAGGGAAAACTGGATTGATCATTTGATTTGGAAAATTTCTCTGCCCTTTTTTGTTCACATCAAGGGGATGTGCTTACATTGAATTATTCATACACATTCTCATTGCGGAACAAAAAGGATTTCAGATACAATCCCGGTGAAAATTCATCACAATCTCCCTCCTGTGTGTGCCCAGAGGGCTGCTCTGTCATTCCCTCCCTTTCATGCAGCAAATTCCTGCCCATCCATCTATCTATTTATCTCTCCGTGATGGCTGAAACTGAAAATTCCCAACACAGGTGACCTGAGTGGCCCCTCAGCCTGTGTGTCATTACCGCTGACCAGCAGCCCATCTCTATCTGCCCCTGATCTCATGACCTCCCTGTGAGGCTGCCAACACTACCCTCCACAGTGAGGGAGGAGAGAGCAAAGGGTGAGGCGAGATAGAATGATAGAATGAGAGGATAGAAAGGAAGGGAAAACAAGGAAGAAGAGGGGAGGGGTAGAAAGGTGTGCAGGCAGCAGGGAGAAATGGAAAAAGAAAAAATGTGGAGTGTGCCGAGAAATGGGGTGAAATGTAAAAAAGAGGAGAATGTAAGAAAAAGCAGGTGAATGACTGAGATAAAGGGTGAAAGAAGAAAATGGGGAGAGGCAGAGACAAAAATGAGAAAGAGGGTGAGATGCCGAATTGGAAATTGATGATGAAGAGAGTATAAGAAGCGCGAGAAAAAGAAGTGCAGGAAAATGAGGGTGGCGGCAGAGGAAAAAAATGGAAGAAAGAAAGTCGGAGATCAGATGAGGCTGGGAGGGAGACTCAGAAATGGAGTGAGAGGAGATGCTATTTCAAGACCATACTTACTGATAATGTCACTCTACTTCAAAGTGCAAAGCGTTCCTGTCATGCTCCTGCATGACTGTGCCTCTGGAGAATTTCCTTATAGATCAGATGATAAAAGGATGCATGGCAGTAGGGTGTGTGGGGCTCCTACTCACTCTGTGTGACACTTTGTGGGCTAAACTGTGACAGAATGTGCTGAGGTCTCTAATTTTGTCCTAATCAACCACAGGTTCTGACCAAAGGCTCCGAAGGAGACTTACTGATGCAGAAAGATCAAGCTCAGCATGAGGTTTAGGTAAAATCCAGATGCATTCAAGGATGAAACATCAGCCACCTATTATTGTATAAATTACCGGTGCAGTTGAGAAGGATAATACATCTCAAAATAAAAATTAACTTAAATGGCAAACTTTTCTATACATAAAAAGCAACATGTCACTGTAATTCAGCTCCCATTATAATTGCTCCATTTAACATGTTAACCACAGCACAGGCATTTCACTGACACATTTTCATGGCTTGGACGTCACTAAAGTCATCAGTGACGCAGCCTTCAGGCACCACGCTCATGACTGAATCCTGTTGCAAGGATTCCTGCAGTGTAATAAATTTAATCCCAGTCCAGATCATGCATTAATTAGATATGTAACTAGATTTCATTTCATAACAATTACACTGAAACACTGTGTCGTGTTTGATCATTGTTGAAATCTTCATAAACTACACACACCACGGTTATTGTGACAATCAGGGTTTTTCAATCTTTAAGTATTTTTAAATAATTAATCTGTGAGGCTCAGCCAAAGCACATTGTGATCCACAGCAACTCTTTTCTTTTTTAATTAATCTTGATACTTCTGCCACTGAGTCAGTAGCATTCTTTTACAGCAGGGAGACACACACACACACACACACACACACACACACACACCAGCAGATGGTCATCTATCCTCCCACGAAGCTTTTTCCATTTATCTTTTGCTGTGGATCTACCAATGGGTGTAAATTTAATTATTGCTTAGTATAAGAAAGAAAAAAAAAACTCTACAAAAACCACAAAATATTTTATGCTTCAATGAACTGCTTTAATAGTCCGACTGACTCATAACTATACATCATTAGATATTAAACTGGAAGTCTTTCTGTGGGTTATAGGTGAAGTATTAAGCAAATGCTGAGTAAATCATTGACGATTGGAGTTTTAAATACATTGTTAGGCAACTGAAGGCAAACCTCAGGGGAGACAGTCATCACTTTTTGATGCAGTTTGAGTTTGATTACATCATAACCAAAAACTGCTAATTCATAGATCCAGAAAAATGCCAATCACCAAAACCTTGATTTTATCTCATTGGACTTGGCACACTCTTGCTATTGGGTAACATTAGTCAGTTTCTGGTAATAGAGTCTGTATCTTAAATGTTTAGAGATATTTGAAAAGCCTCACAATAATTGCATATGCTTCTAAGGTCGGTATCCAGGATGAACTTGAGCAGGTTCTGAACACCACTTGATATTTTCTAAGTGTTTTTATATCACGTACAACCTCTGTGACATCTCCTCGACTGCTTCAAGGAAACGGAGGGTGAATTTCTATCTTTAACATGCTCACCATGACTTTCACAGTACTGTAACAAAGGTCATGATGTAGCACATGTGCCAGCATACGCTCAGGCATCTGAATTGCTGCTCCTGCTGGAGCAAGAGTGAAGCAGAATAGAGAGACTAACAGGAACTGAGGCCTGTAATTCCCTCCCAGTTATGCATGCTTTATTTTCAGTTGTCATCAGAGAGTCCAAAAATATGGTGTTTGCAGCAGCTGCCAAACCAGTATTCACACAAATATAATTGGAGAAGTTATTTCCACGACACCCCGGCTCTATTTCCTCCACACTCCCTCTGAATCAACACATGGACTGATGGCTGCTTACAGTGTTTACAGAAAACACCAGTATGTTTATACCAAAAGTGAAATCCTTGATTTGAAGAAAACGTAGCCGCATATGTAGAAATTTGTTTAAATTATCAACACAGATCGATGATTTAGACTCTCCTTTACAGTCTGCTTGTGATTGCTGTTGAATGTTACTTGTCTTGTTGTGTAGACACCAGTTTCAGTCAGTGAGATTACATTTAATATTGAGCTGAATCCTTGAGTTTCAACCAAAGGATCAAATTTTTCTGACTTTCCTCTTTTCTTTCCTGTTTTTTTTTTCCTCAGGTAATACAGGGAACAATGGGAGAACACCCCTTCTTGTATTCCCTGTGTGTGGACTGCCATGTGTGCCACTGTGTAATATGGCTTTTTATTCCTATGTGATGATGAAAAATGTTCATGTAGGAACAGAAGCCATTTTACATGTGGTGAAAGAGCGGCATGACGGAAGCGTGACACAAGTGAGAACTTCTCACTGCCTGCTCAACAGTGCTCGCGGAGACCGACACATGGTTGGAAAAATGCAACTGTCTTCTTGCTGAATGCTTCCCTGTAGTAAAGACACATTTATGCTCATCTTTCTGATGATAAATGAGCTCAATGAAGTGCTGATTTGAAGACAAAAATATGAAGTCAGAGTTTGTTGTGTGTGCACCTGTTTTTGCCTCCAGGCGCAAGCAGCTTCCACTGCTTCCAGTGTTTGATGCATGCGGTGACAGCTGCAGTCCGCAGGGATGGAAGTAGGAACATTTGCAAAACACGTCATGAAAAAAAAGAAGAAAAAGAGCAAGGAGAGACCAATACAGATCTTTAATAACCAACTATAAAACAGGCACTTAGTGAACTACTTTACAACTTGCAAGAGGCACTGAATTTCCCTTTGTTCTCAATCGTATTCATTTTGCACATTTTTAAAATAAAACTTTTACAGCACACATTCATCTACCTACAATATTATACATTTTTAAGATACATACAGTATAAACAAGATAAAGCACCTTTGTTGTCCTAGTAAATACTATTCAGAATTAAACATCTGAAGTTACAGACACAGATGATTGAGTTTGTAATTTGTGTGTGGTATTTTCAGTGCATGGGAAGAACTCCAAATACAGGTCTTGGGACTCTGATGTCCTTGTATGCACCTGAGTTTATACAATGGAAGCTTTCCTAATTTTGTGTTCTATCAGTCTACATGTGATTTACTTGGATGGTTTACACAGTATTAATAAAATACATAGAACCAGTAAAAACAGTCAGATGTACTTATGTAATTGTTACTGCTACAGATCTCATGTTCCCTTCCAAGGACATTGGCATTCACATTACAATAAAACACAATGTAGCACCAGGTAATGTTTATACAAAGGCTAATACAATGAATGTCAATGCAATACAGTAAAGTAAAAAAACATATAAAATGACTATGTAGGAAGTATTTATGAAAGGTGCACAGACAACCGTCCATGTCAATTCTGACGTCATTTGGTCCTTTAGCAGAAAACATTAAAAAAAAAAAATCATTAATGAATGCAAAATGAACATGCATTTCTAAAAAGAAAATATTTTACTGTATTTTCAAGTATTCTTTTTTTCTCTCCTTTAGGTAAATGAAATATAATCTCTTAAAAAGTTCAATGATTTCTCGAACTAGCATATTCATTTTTTGACCCAATATTCATATCTGCCATTTTTTCCTCACATTTGTGTAATAAAAACACATGTACAAAGAAGAAATAAAGTGACTATGTAAGTATTTAAGGATAACATTTCACAGAAAAGAGCTGTGCAATCTCATTCACCATAATGAATTGTCTTAAGCATTTATACCTGTGAACATTTACAGTCTCTTATTCACAGATCCCACATACCCCCCCACCCACCCCACCCTTAGTTGATAGATTCTGATGTGTCCTTCCTTAAAGGAATCTTAAAGCTAGTGAGTTTCTGGCCAAACAGTTGGCTTAGGAGGTGGTTCTGTGACTCGGCTGTGCGATAGGAATGGGTCTCCATCGACCTAACCCCTATCTTTGGCCGAGATTTATT
>VUQJ01007328.1:19274-33545 GCA_015108635.1 Andinoacara biseriatus | reverse complement strand
TACATTAGATCTGTTTTTTCAAGGCTGTCTGACACCTCTGCCGGTTCTGCCATGGTGGTCACTGGAAGTGGAGAAGAGATGGTGGTTTCAGGTCTGGGGATTTTACACTCTATGATTCCCAAGTGCAGGTGAGGTGGGCTTATTAAAGAGTACTCCATCTCCACTGTTGTGTCTAGTTCATCACTGTTTGAATCATCTTTGACATTTTGGTTTTTGTCTTTGTTTGCTGGGGATTTTGTATTTTGAATTGAGCCTTGATCGATACATTTACCATTGGATTTATTGTTTGATTTATATGAATCCTCTTCTGTGTCACATTCCTGCACTGGCCGTTGATGAGAGGTTGATAATAGGGGGATGACTGGTGGAACGGTCCCTAAAAAGACACAGTGACTTTCTTCCGCATCATCTCTGCACGGTGAGTTATGTTGACTTGCCATGAAATCAATGGGAAGCTGCTCTTTGATGTCCTGAACATTTAAAATCTCGTCTTGCTTCTGAGTAGACTCAAAGACGAGACCTGTCTCAGTTTTTAATGAGTCATTAAATGGAGTCATTTTGCAGGAATCACCGTTAATGATGCCATCAGACTGTGAAATGATCAACAGATTGCTTTGTCCCTCTATGGACTGGGTGTCATGGAAGGGTGAGCAGCATGTAGAACCTTCTGTATTTGTTTCCACCAGTAATGGACTACAGGGCTTGTCTGTGGTGACAATCTCCATTGACATATCAGTTTCACTGTACGTCTTTGTTGGCACTGAAAGTCCTATTAAATGATCTTGTTTTGATGTTTCAACACTTATTTCAAGACTTTCGTTGCCTGAGCACTCCACTTTTAATTCATCAGCATGTGATGAACTTTTGTCTTCATGATTTTTGTGGCTATCAGCTGATTGTTGCTCCAGTGCTGCCTTTGTCACATTTGCCATTTTCTCAGCAATATCTGGACTGGGGTCAGGTGATAACAGATGAACGTCAGAGTGACCCAAAACTCCCTCTGCCTCTGCATCCTCATCTATAGATGAATATTTTTGGCAGTCACTACTGTTTTTAAACAGCTGAATTACATTGTCTTCTGCATTACTGTTCTCACAAGACTCCTTATCCATGTGTGGGTCATGTGTCACCACACTTGAGCAGTGAGCCGCCTCAGTTAAAGTGCTACTCTTGGAGATATCACCCTCTGATGCGACTTTATTCTCTTCCTTGTAATCCTTGTTTTCTGTGGGCTCACTTGGCTGCACTGAAATTGGCTGGTTGCCATTGACTTTGGGGTCAGCCTTGCTGGAGAGAGACGACTCTGACTCATTCAGAATGAATTCAATTTCATCCTTCCGCTCATTGATATTTGGAGGTGATAATATATTCTCCCCTTTCGGAATTGCTTCCTTTTCCCCGCGATCTTCTCTCTCGACTGCATCTGTTGCCTGACATTCAGTTTCTACATGTTGTTGACTTTTGGGAGAGTTGACATTTGGCTCTTTTTCTACTGATTTAAGGGGTTCTTTCTTGAATATAGAGTCTGAAATCACCTCCAGACTTTTCATGAGATTTTCTGTATATCTCTTCTGCTCCAAAATCTCTTCCTTTGTTTCTACAGGAGTATCTTTTTCAGTGCTTCTTTCTTCTGTTTTCTGATCATGATGGGGCTGTGGTTGTTCGATATGTGAGGCTGTAGAGATCAAATTCTGTGCATGACCGTCTTTGTCAGAAAATATTTCAAGTGCACCTGATTCACTGTGAATTGTAGTGTGGGGACTGTGGTGGTCACCCATTAGCTCAAATTGGAATGTGCCGGGCCACGAAAGTCCCTGTTCAGCAAAAGGCTCTGCAGGCATCGGAACAGGTACCTCTATTGTTTGTACAGAGCATTTAGCATCCAAAGTGGGGCCTTCACCCTCTGACTCATCACCCAGACGTAAAGGTGAAAATTTGCTCATTTGCAGCTGTTTGGGGATATGCTGATCTAGTATTGGTGGACTTTCCATCTTTGTTGTCTGCAGCTGGTTTTCAAGCTCGTTCACTATTCTCTTTATCTCCAGCTCATCGTCTGATGCACAGCTGTTGAGATTTGCACTGTAGTCAGTTATTTTTTCTGGCAGAGACAAAGGAATGTGATTATAATCTGGCTTCTTTTCATTTGATTTCTCTGAGTTTCCTTTGTACTGAGATATCTCATCTGGTAAAACAGGGCTAACAATGAGATTCCAGTCTCTTTGCTCCAGAAAGGGAGAGAAAGATGACACAAACGCTTCCTTTTTCTCAGCTGTGTTTTCTATTGAATGGAAACCCTCTTTTTGAATCGGCATCTCAGAGTAAAGGCCACTGTCAAATCCTGTGAGGTCCCCAAACATTGATGAGGTGTCAAATGAAAGTGGAGATTTAATGAGTCCTTGCTCCTGGTCCAGGGGGTACGGCATGAGGTGGAGTGTGTCTTTTTGTATCAGCGGGCTGTGGCTCTCAGTTGGAGACAGACACACATCATCCATCAAAGAGCTGCAAAGAGATGCAGGTTTGTGCGTGACTAGGTCATTGACTAAAGTGATAGCCTCTTTCACCACGCAGACACTGTCGCTCTGTTTTTCAAATGTGGGAGTGTCTGATAGCTCTGGCTGTGCAGCTTGGGACCCCTCTCTTCTTTTGCCCTTTGTGTTTCTGTCAATATTGAAATCCGTTTCTTTGGTAGTGGGGGGCTGTGAATTAAATAGTAGTGCCTTGTTATCGGTACTGCCACATTGTGTTAGCTCTTCTTTAGGGCAGAGGTTGTCTGCTCTCTGTAGGGAGTTTCTGTCTGAACTAACCGCTGTACTGGGTTCCTTTTTGTGAGACACAGGTTTCTCTCTTGATTTTGTATGAGAGGTTCTGCTTTTTTCTAAGTGTTTAATTGTGTCTTTTGCTTTTTGTGAGGATGCCACTGGATCAGCAGCTTCTGGATTTGCATTGCATCTCTTTGGATCTTCTGTACTGTCTTTGTTATCAGAATGAATAGATTTGTTGTTATACTTCTTGACAGATTTGGTGAAAGTCAGTGCAAGTGTGCTGGACTCTTTAAATAACTTCTGAGGGGAGGACCATTCATGGGTTTTCTGCTCTGGAGACTCTCTGTTTTTGTCTGTCTTCTTCTCACAGTCTGAGTCAGTGCGATCAGTGCTTTTGGGGCTGTTGATACTATCACTTGAAACACTCACAGATGTGCTGAGTTCACTGCTTGTGGACGATCTGCTACCCCGCCTCCTGAGTCTCTGGTGAGAGCTGTGTTTGTCAGGCGAGAGAGAAACCTCCTCGCTTTTTTTCATCTCAAAACACTCCTTCGACTCATGTCTCCACGCTGCCTGGTCCCTCTCACTCTTTGCTCGCCACTTGCATTCTTTAGTGTATGTGTATTTACAGCGACTACTCTGATTCAGCCGGCCTTGGCTCGCTATTTTTACAGGCTCACATTCATCATCTGAGTCCGAGACATAGTCGTATTCTCCAAAGTCAGGGTTCTGCACCGTAGGAGTTAGTCTCTCCATCACCAAGGAAAACTGAAGGTTTTTAGTACCTTTAACATGAAGTTTATGGAGCTTATTCTTCTGTTGAACTATTTTGTGAATCAGTTCTTTGCTCCAGGTGCCCCCTCCAGCGTTTTTCCTTTTGCTCTCTTTCACTGCAGTTTTTGAAGTCGGAGAGGTGGAGGCCTGCGAGTGTGCTGACCCTCGAAGTGCGGCACTGTCCTGAAAGCTCTTAACGCCGCAACGTTCCGAAAACTTGCTGGATAAGAGAAACCTTTGCGTGTTGGTGTTTTCGTCCTCACTCTTGCATGGCTTTTTTGCCTCTTTCACTTTGCTGCCTTGTTCCCACGTCTTCTCCCTTGAGGCATTTCTTGAATTTGTATGAGAGATTTCTTTTTTTATGTTAATTTTCTCATCTTGTTCCAAATTCAGAGAGATTTTCTCAGGGCTCTCAACATCAGAGCCATAAAAATACTTTTCCTGTGTGAAAGATACGTCATCCACTGCTTGTTTATTTTTGCTTTCAAAGACCAGAGATTCTTTCATTTTCAGAGATTGTTTGTTTAACGATGTTTTGACAGTGGTGAGGTCATCATCCACAAATGCATCAATAAAGCTGCTGTCTATTTCGGCATTGTCTGACTGATATCCCAGTCCATTCAAAGCTTCTGTGATTAGACTGTCTAATTTGGCATCCATTTCCAGCTCAGGGAGGTTACCTGAACTGGAGAATAGTTTCATTGAGTCATCTTTATTATCTCCTTTCATTTCACTGTCAGATATTAGGTCGCCATTTTTATTGAGGCCCAACAAAGACAAGTGAAGGTCAGACGAACACCTTGAAAGTGAAGCGTTTGACACAGACGACACTGCTTTTGCTGGTTCTGAATGGTATTTTCGACCGTCCTCAATCTTTGGTGTGTCTTTGAGGTCATTTTGTGCAAATGTGTGATGAGCACAGTATTGCTTATGGCCTAAAAACGAGGCCAGGTTGTTGAAATTTTGATCACACTGTTTGCACGTCAGAAGCACATCCAACTGGTCAAGATTTGCTGTGGCTAATGAGCTGGCTAACAGCTGATGTGCAGAGTATGGTGGGGGAGGCTGTTGATGCTCTACTCCAAAACTGTCCATATAAACTTTGCTTCCATCAATAGTTGTCTTTGCATGAGAACTGCTTTGCAGGTAGCTCATCATGTCATCTTTGGCTCTGTCTGGTCCATACAGAAGGTTTCGTGGAGGATCAGAATGGAATTGGTGAGGGTGAGTGCTCAGATGATCTGAGGCAATCTGGGTTTTACCTTGTGGCTGGTGATAGAATGGGTGAGAGGGTGCTGGCTTCGACATCTGACTGTCCTCTGAGCTGATGTTAACAGGGCTTGTGGATGCTGGGGAGTGGGAGGAGCAGGTACTGCTAGATGCATGGTTATGAACCGGGGAGGGCAAAGGGGATTCATAAGGTGATACCATCATAAGCCCCATAGGGGGCACCTGTAAAGGTGGATAGCTGTAGTTTCTTGATGGTGCTGCTGGAAGAGGATGATTCAGTCCATAGTATCCTATCTTATTTTTGGACTCACATACTTGTGAGTGGCTTGTTTCTACTTTAAAAGTTGAGACTGTGTTACTGTTTTTTTTAACAGCCTCCTGTCTTTGGTTTGGAAACCCATCACTGCTTCTGTTGTTCTGAAATGCGCTCGGGGTTTTCAAGGAGCTGGATTTATGTGATTTTGTGTCATCCTGCCAGTCAGATGGGGAAACTATGTAAGCCAATTTTTGATTGCTTATTTGTCTAGATAACTCCATTCTATTTTGGTTTGGAATGGCAGATGTTGGCCGTATCTGCTGCCAGGGCATTCTGCTATTTTTAGATGAATTTGGCCTTTGGTCAATTGCTGGCTGGTTCTGAAACTGAAACTTATCATTCATATCAGTGTACTGAATTGTGTTTTGATCTTCTGGTGAATATGCCTTATTAGGCCCCTCCCATGAGTGTGGTAACCTATTTAGAACATTATTGTTGATGTTTTTATCAAAAGGCACTGTGCCTGTGCGAATGTTATTCACTGGAATGCTGTTAAATGTCTTGTTGGGAAAGTGCATTGGTGAACCCGGACCTTGTGAAATATTTCTTGCATGCACACTTCCTTGAATGAGTGTTCTTTGGTTGGCAGCTGTGTCTTTGGGGTGACAGTTTCTCTTACTCCCCGAGGTGATGGCTGCATCTCTACTGTCTGCCTGTCCAATTGTGTCTGTGCTCTCAGGCAGCACAGTCTTTCCTTGTTCTGACTGCTGCGAGCTGGAGCCAGAGCTGTCACTGCTGGCTGAGTCCTCACTCAGGTTCCTCGGACACTGCGTGGATGACGGCACCCCTTGCATAAACTGCGATTGTGGGGTGTGAGGATAAGTGCTTCGATCCTCTGGTTGCTGTTCATTACTGAACTGAGTGTTGTTCTGAGCAATATTGTGCCCTTCTCCAGGTGCAAAAGTAAAAGAGTTGTGAGTCACATGAACAGAACCAAGAGAAGAGTTTGTAAAGTCTTGGGATTGTGGGTCCTGTTCACAAGGAAACGAGTCAGAGGTTGATTCTTCCATTAAATGATATCCATACTGAAATGAACCAGGCACAAATGGATTTGCCTTATTTGCTTCTGAGAAAGAAGTGGATTTCTGCGATGAAACCCCAAAGTTAGCACCATTGAAAGTCCTTTCAGGAGATGCCCATGCATTAGAGCCACTCAGATGGAAGTCACCCAGAAGCAGTTGACCGCCAGGCTGTACGCTGTTGCTCTCCATTGATGCTGGCTGCTGCTGTGACAGGGGTAGATGTGGGTGAGATGATGTTCCACTTGAGGAGCCCAGTGCCTGTGAGGTATAGCTTTGGGAGGTGAGGTTAGAGGAAGCCTCCTGAA
Source organism: Andinoacara biseriatus (assembly GCA_015108635.1). Taxonomy (NCBI): domain Eukaryota; kingdom Metazoa; phylum Chordata; class Actinopteri; order Cichliformes; family Cichlidae; genus Andinoacara; species Andinoacara biseriatus. The sequence continues at coordinate 27,136 of VUQJ01007328.1, read as the reverse complement.
AACAGCGGCTGTAGCTGAGCTCTTCTTGCTGGAGTTCGGCCTCCCTCTCTGGAATACTGGGAACGTGGAATCTGTAGCTGCCCGAAACTGGGCCACGACTGGTTTCCAACTTCTTGGGTGGCAAAACCTTCTGTTGTGGGTAGGCAATACCCACAGTGCGTGGATTTGTAATGCCTGGTCTGTACAGCTGCTGTGGGTTGCCTCGCTCCGTCTTTACTGACCGCTTCCCTTTCTCTCGGCTGCGGCTCTTTCCACTTGGAGACTGGGGACTGCCTTTGCCACTCGACCAAGTCCTGTCAGTGGCAAACTTTGATCTGTTCTGCAGTGATCTGAAGTCAATCTTCCCTGCTTGCTGTGGCCGTATGACAGCCTCACGCTGCTGAGGACAGTCCCTTTTCTTCTCTATTTTTTCAGCTTTGGGCCCTCTGCTACTGGCTCTGGCCTCAGTGCCTGTGCTTGAAAAGTGCTCTGAAGACTCCTTTGGGTTTTTTTCACTCGTCTGCTCCAGCGCTGTGCCCTCATCCTGCAGTTTGGACCCAGCGTCCAGCTCTTTGACTGCATGCATTCGCTGAGTCTCTCCTGCCATGGTGCACGATGTGTGCTGTGAAGGCCTGGTCCTCAGAAGTGCTATCTGGGAGGCAGGGACATTGTTTTGTATGTAGTAATAATCAGTAAGTGTCCAGTGGCAGGCACTGCAGGGACAGGGCTTCTCGCTGCAAGCTCATCTCTTCACCCTCATTGTGAATTGCAGATCTGGCACCAAAGCAAATCAGACCTGGAAGGAATAGAGAAAAAAGAGGATCAGATGACATCCTTTAACTATTTCTTAAAAAAAAAAATCTTGAAATTAAATAATGTTTTGTTCTTAGGTAAAAGCAAACAATACTAATTAAGCATGCAAGCAAAAAATGAAACAGCATTCATAAAAGAAATATATATCTCAAAAATACTAGTATTAGTATTGAAAATAGAAATGTCAGGAATTTCCACATGAAACAAATAAAGTTATAAAAAAGCATTTTCACATAAAGCTTCTTCAAATGATACACTTATCAATTCAAAAATCCACTTTCACGTGAAAGACAGTTAAAATGTTCCATGTTTTCACCAGCAGAGAGCAGTATTGCAGCATCCAACAGTACTGTCAATACACAATGAGATCAATAGGGAATTTCAAAATACTGCCAAACTCCTTCTCATACTAGTCCGTGAGATAATACTTATTCAAAGTTCCTTTTCCCCTGACAACAACAGGCACACATTTCAAATAATCACAGAGTTTTTTTTTTTCTGAGAGCTCGATCCCTGTTTGACAGCAGGTGTGTCATATTCAAACTTGTCAATGTAAACAATCATACAGAGAAGCCAGTTTGGTCTTGAAATGATGAAGCTGACTGCAGTTCTGAGGATGAGAAAAATTTAGTACATGGATCCAAAGTTCATTGCCAGCAAATGAATCACAGACTCCTTAAGAGAAGGGACACAATGCCACAGTGTTCTTTTGCTACAGAGGGCTTCAGGTTTAGATCATGGAGGAATATCGAGGATTAGTCAGCCAGCCCTTAGACAGTGAGAACTGAGGGCACACTGACATTTGTTGCCTTTCCCCAGGCATCCCAGACACTACTCTAATGTCCTGGTTTACTTTGGCCCGTCAATGTTCCTGGTTGTTTGAGGTCAGACCAAATGAAACTTGGAGTTAGCACCAAAATGTAATTTCTAGGCCAGGTAACCAAACTTCCAGGCCACCTTCTGTCTGTTTCCCCTGACTATACCAGTGCTGGAGGTGGCCTGTGTTTGCAGAGACTGCCATTCTAGTTCAAGCATCTGTCTTGGCTACCATCCACTTTGCTGAAGTATCCTTGAGCAATGCACTTGTGGCTTACTGAGGAAAGTCTTAACCTGTGAGGACTGAGTGAAAACTGCATACTAAAATGAAAAATTGTGAGTACTATTGCATCGGGCCTCTCCCCCAGGCACTAACTATGACAGACCCAGAAAACTATGCACCACAGTCAGATGTGCAAGACAAATGGACACTGTAAGTATGTCCACCCTTCTCAATCTCTCAGGAGATTATGTTTTTGAAACTCTCAGGGTCATTTTGTCATCAGCACCTGGTTTTGTTTCCATCCTGAATACCTGTAAGCTATAAGCCCCAAATGGTGGAATAACTATTTCTACAAAATATCCTTTTGCACGTTGGTTATTATTGCTGACAGAGGATGACAGACAGCACACAAATGAATTCTTTGTGTACCCTGACAAAAAGACCAAACCACCTACAATTCCAATAAACCGTAAATGTTCAGAATAAGTTTGTAAAGGACTGTGTCTTGTTGACTTATTAATGGTAATATGCCAGCAAGTGCATGGTATGCTGACTGTTTTGTAGTGTAACAGCCAGTCAGGTAGCAAAAAGTAGATTTTTTTTTCACTGCATAAATTTAGGCCCTCTCAAAGAGCTGAGGAGAGGAGCTGAGGATGCAGATATAAGAGGAGTTGGTCTACAGCATTCTGCCTTGAGGGCTATTATGTTTACATTCACAAAGCAGCAGTCAATGTTTCCAGATACCACTTGACAAATAATGAGATATGACACTCAATTTCTTTACTGACAAGATCACGGTGTGCGATTTGTTTCCTTATCTCATCCTCTCTGAGGTATTTAACAGACTGGAAAGGAGACCTGAGGCTGAGACCTGGCTAGGTTTTGACCTGGTTGTGAAAAATCACATCCCCTTTACAGCTCCACAGAATCTGAAAACCAGAGTGTCTGCAGCTATCTCTGCCATTGGTTTGGGAAACTGGGGTGAATGGTCTTGCCTGCATCTCCTCCAAGCAGCGCTTGATCCAGCTCTGCTGAGTCAACAGTCACGATCATACATCATAGCCCCAATTGTATTTGCCTAGACTGGCTGTTGCGGTTTGTGGCTGTAAATGAATGCCTCCAGCAACAAAAAGAGCAGTATGATGATCACAGGAACCTTACAGAAGTAGCACCAAAGCCCGAGCTGTCAGTTTACAAAGAGTAAGGGTCATTTATAGTCTAAAAAAGCCTTGGACACTTCCCTTACAGCTCTACATTAATACAGTATTTCTTCCCCTTCGCAAAAAATTATTTCATACACAGACTGCGTGTGTATTAATTGGAGCAATTGGTGGTGTTTTTGTACTTCTTCCTCAGTTTTATCTTGAAAAAGCATAAATTGCTGTTGGACCGTGTACAGAGAAAATGGGGTGGTGACAGAATTGCAAGCTGGGCACAAGTTGATATCAAATCCTGTGTGACTGGTCTAAAATTTGTTCCATAAAAGTGTGCTTTAGTGCAGTTTTATAAGTCAATTAAGGCTCTCTGTGTGCGTTTGTGTGTCCATGTGAGTGTGTGTTCTTTAGGCCTCCTGTCAAATCCCCAAGTTTTTCAGGCAGTGGCGCCCCATATGGCTTTACCACAACACCACCCTGACTCTCAGCTGGAGACTGCTGAGTGCCTAAGAACTGGTGTGTTTGTGGTATAGGTCCATGTGTGTTTGTGTTTGTGCGTGAGTGTGTGCATGCACTTAGCTGTAACAAAAGTGGCTACACTCTTTTCCTCCATTACTTTCACAAGCGTCTGTACTGGTTTCTCACAGGAATGAAGGAATGGGTAAAAGGTGCTTGAATGAAAACTCAATTTCCTGAAAGTCTTTTTCCTGTCATTTTGGTGCGGTGTGTATGTGATGTTGGCTTAAGTGAATATATGCAGGTAGTGCTGTCAAAATCTTTGTTGACTCATCACATCAGTCCCTCACATAGCTGCTTTTGCAATTTGGAGGCCAAAACCTCCAAGCTCCATATCTCTCAAAGTCAGTTCACATAAAAGGATACAGGCTCAGCATCTCCTTTTCTTTTTCTGAGCTATTCAACACCTCTGCCGATGTGTGTTCTGTAACAGGAGAGCACCCAAAGGTGGCTCACAGAAATGGTAAAAGCAGACCACAGCTACCAAAATGGGTGATCTTAACAATGCAGCAATTCAACATTTGCATAAGACACCACAAAAAAGCAGACAAAGACTCTCCAGAGATGCAAAGAAATTTTAATGCCAAGAGAAGGGCAGCAGCAGGGTGAGTAATCCACTCCTACAAACAATGCCTTCCTTTATAATAATGGAAATCAATAACTGGCATTAGCAGCTTGTTCATCTTTTCCAGATGCTCATGCACTGTAACATCATCATGCAATAGTCTCTAAGATCACTGAGGGAGAGAAGACAGATGAAGACGAGGGATGATGAGAGGTAAGAGGCGATGAAGAGGAGAGGCATTACTGCGGTAGCAGGAAATGCCATTAAATAGAGAGAAAAGTGTGCAGAAGGAAGGGAATATTCAGTTTGCTGAATAGCCTAGTGGACTGTGCAATTAAAGGGACACAGGGGGGATCAGGAGGCCGAATGAAAGCTGTCTGACTGCTCTCCACACACCTTTCCCCAGTATGACTGATTTAGTGAAGAGAATGCATGGTGAGAGCGGCTGGCCCTGGGCCCATGGTGGGGCTCTCCGCCAAAACCTCTGTCAGCGTGCCTGCCTGCTTCTCTGTAATTTTGGAAACATCCATTATGCAAGCAATTTGCCTTTAAGGTCTCTGCACTTTTGTCTGCTTAAAGGCAGGCTAGGAGGAGAGAAATGACAGTGATGCGCTTTCACAATTCTGCCACCACACACTTATTAAAACAGAAGCTATGTATGTGGGTGTGCGAACAGTAGTGGCCTGTCAGTAGTTTATAACCTTACTTTCTCAGTTTATGATTTACAGAGGATAATTAATGAGTCATCTGTCCTCTGCCACACTAGTGACATTTTGTGAGAAGTCTTCAGAATATCTGAAAAAGGGGCACATCTGAGCACTTCAAATGAAGCAGTGAGCACAGCACTAAAGGAGGTTTGTGCCTCCCTGCCACCCTTCACCCAATGTGGTTAAATGCTCAGTGGGTAAGACAGAAGGTGTGTGTCTGTGTATGCATGTATGTGTGTGAGTGTGTCAGTGTGCCTGTGTTGGCGTGTCTAAGAGGTTTTGGTGTGTAATTCCAGAGGCTGTCCTTACCCCCTCCCAAGTTTTTCCTCTTTCTCAGACGACTTTTTTCTTTTATTTATTTATTTTTGCTAACCACTGAATTCTGGACTCAGTCTGTTTCCATATTGCTAACCACAGCATTCCATCAACATGATGGAATCTTTGTTTTAGAGCATTTAAAGTTTTTTCTTCTTCTTTTTGACACAGTTTCCAGTATTTCTGCTTGTCTGTGGAATATTACTTGTGTGGCTATGACAGAAATAGGTGTATGTGTGTGTGTGTGTGTGTGTGACAGACATGTAAAACATGACTGAGTAGAAGAGGATATTAACAAAAAGGGTAAGGCAGGTAAAATTTCCTGGCTCCTTCTTTCCCTTAATGGAGAAAGCCTTCATTTCGGGTGCATTCCTTTTTTTATCGTATCAATATTTGCTTGTCCTTTCTTCTAGCTGGGCGAAAGTATTTGGTTGCCTCTAAAAATGATCAGTTCACATTCTCATTTACCCTCATTTGTATTTATTGCAATTAGGTCTAGGGCTGTACTCAGGGGAAATTTACGACGACAGTTAATACTATAAGACACACCAAGACGAGTGCCAGTAAAATTACCATTAATTGCTGCACATATCTAGATATTTTTAAGCCAACCCACATACCAGAAAAGACAACCTAAACTTATTAAACACTGGGTGAAAGGTAACTGAGGAAAGTCCCATTTTAAAGTGGTTGTATCACATCACATGGACATAAACTTCTGTGTTTACAAACCTTGAGTATGGACACATATTCATACACTCAAGTGCTGAAACGTCATCCAGCTTTATATAGTACATAGTTTATATTTATCTAATGTAAACTTTGCCTTTTACTTTTGACTAAATAATTTCTATCAGACTCCTATGGATACATGGAACTTTATTCCAATGGAGGTATTTCATTTATTTATGAACTGAATGCTTTGCTCCATTACCCTCTGCATATCCCCTGCCTTAAAGAAGCCAGAGGCAGTCAGAGTCTGAGACCAATACTGCATAGGTGAAAGTCCAGAGATGAGACTGGGCCTGCAAAGGAGGCGTAATCAGCTCTCTGGCCTCTGGGGAATCAGCCCTTTGTTACTGACCCGTCACTCTGTCTCCCATGGGTCAGTGAAAAAACTCACCTAAGACAAGAGTGCAGAAACAGGCAGAGCAGTAGCCACAAACTTTTGACAGAAGCTTTCTTGTCGTCATGCGTAATGCATAAATGGCAAAATACTTGCTACTATTTCTACACTGTAACAAAAGCTCTAAAATAATTTTTACAACTGGCATAAAATCTGTGCTGCACACAAATGCTTTAAGCAGGGAGGTAATTCTACATCATCTTGCTAAAGGAGTAAATGCAAACCTAACATCACTGGGTATTTAATGCATGTCATGTGTTTGAATGAACGAAATATGGAAGAACAGACAACATAAAATAATTGTCACATTCTAGCTGGATTTGTTTTTCATTCAGAGAGTCACATGAGCCATCACACTACAACCTTTTGTGGACAGACTCTTTCATTAGAAGTGGTTGGGAGCAGCAGAAATGCATTAAAGGTAATCAGGCGAAAGTCTTTTAGACTCCTGTTTACCTACAGGCCACACTCATGACCTTTCACCTTCAGGTACAACTTTTGCTTTGTAAGACTCAGGGGTTAGTTTGCACATATCTCCAAACAGAAGGACAGTCGAGTCCAAGCATGTGACTCTGAAATGGGTTTCCATTGAACTTTGGGAAAGTGGGCTATTTAAATGCGCTACATGTCAGTGCCATATAAAACAAATGCATTTTCAGGAATTACATTTTTTTTCTGTGAGACTCCACAGCTCTATTTGCGAGCATTTGGTCTCAGTTCACGACAGCAATTAGGAGACTGCTTCAGGTTATACATGAATGCATCCAAGTGCAGTCACACATTCAGAGGGGTATAATTGCATATATGTGCTTTATTTATCCAGAAAAGATTTTTTATGCATAATGTGAGCATGCATTGTTTGACTGACATGAACACTGTCTGGGTTTTTATGAGTACAATATTATTTTTACTACACCAGCAGATAAATCAAAGTATTTGAGTCAGATTGAATTCTGACTTGTTGGTGTCACACAGATTTAAATCAAAAGGAGAATTGGCAGATTTGTAATGGAAAGTAATTCATGCCCTTTAGGCTTGGCAGCATCTGATTTGTGGCATATGATGAGCGAGAAATACAACCACCAGGCTGGTAAAGAGACAAGAACAAGACTAAAAAAAAAAACATCACCAGTAAACTTCTGTTTTCTTAAGTTCCTTTGCTTCAAACAACATTGCCAGATGCACCATTGCGCCTCTTCTTTCGTGCTGTCTGTCTTTACACTTTCTTTCTGTCTCCATCCCACACCCACATGAAAGCAAATCTCTTCAGTTTCGCATTAGGCTACAGGAACTGAGGGGCAGGTGGGGGTTGGCTCTGAGAGGAAACAAAAACATTTGTAGAAGATTTAGGATGAACGTTAGTGGAGTGGCTGCATGACTGACAGTCACAGCCTAATGCTAAAAGCAACACAGCTAACTCAGAGAATAAGATCATGAGCTTAGGTTATTTGGAGTTGAGTTTTTCAGGGTGAACCTAAGTAGTTTGTGTCTCCAGCAGAATTCTAGCATGTATGTTAAGAGATGAGTGGAAAAAGTAGCAAAGAAAAAAAAAACTGCGTAATATTTCCTTCCCTTTTTTATTCTTTAGTTCAATTTGCACCAATGCCAAAATCAGTAGTCCCCTGGCAAATGGTAAAGAGGGAATTCC